>OY101450.1:45430710-45435710 GCA_956483635.1 Panzeria rudis
TGTCTGACGAGAAATGTCTTATGTGTGAAAGGGGATTTAAGGGCCAAATAAACTACGCAAGCGGCTTTCCAAACATGACAGAATTTACCTCTGTACAAGCCTGTTGTGTAATATATGGTTTTTTGCGTTTGACAATCAGCTTGGCAAGCGGTTTGTAGAAAAATCCAAAAATTTAGATATTTTGACTCCCATGTCGAATTTGTTGGAAGCTGTTTGTGTAGTTTATTGTGAAATTGGTTCATTTGCAACAAAATTTCTATAGTGAGGTCATCGTGGAAAATTAATATATAAATTAGTAATTAAGTGAAAAATCTATGCTTGTATGGGCCAGTTTTGTGTAGTCTGTACGCAATGAAATAAGTATGTTTGACAAGTTGCTTGCTTATACTACATTTCCATATGCCTGTTTTGGGCCAAAATGCTTGTTTTATGTAAAATGCGTGTTTTCTTACATGTTTTCCCATACAATTGTCTTGCGAGCAAAACACCTCAAACAGCCTGTTTTGCTCCAAAATATGTCGAAATTTGTTAGTGCAACACTGCTTTGCCTGTATAATTACAAATGCAACTTTGGGTCATCCATTTACTGTGATTGAAAAATGTGAAAAAAGTGACACTGTTTACGCCCACATATGTAAAGAAATATTGCGCGCACATCATTTTCGAAGAAGAATGTAAACAAAACAATGAAAACTTCAAATTTATTACGAAAATTCGAACTTAAAAACACTTACAACATATTGGAATCGTTTCGACATATATTGCTCAAAACGACCTGTTTTGCTCATAATGGAAACGTACTATTAGTTTATTTAGCCCTTTAGCATGTGTAAAAGCATGGTTAAGTATATTCCGCTAGATGGAATTGGCGGCTATCATTGAGCCGCCGACGCCGACAGGTTGCGGCGGATATGTAAAAAAATTAAGCGGCATCGGCTTTTCCTTTTTTGTCTTGCATTACACAAAATTTGTTAAGCAGTTTGGATGCGCTTGCGGGTAAGTTTAATTTTTATTTTATATATTTAATATATTTAAAATGAGTTTGAAATGTATTTTATTTAAAATTTTTCATACAAAATTTTATTTAAATTGATTTCAAATACATTTTATTTATGAATATGGGGGTAAACTTTTAAATTGTATTTTATTACAGGTGTACCGTCAGAGGAACTCGGTCTGGTGAGATTTTGGTCATAATGCATCAGCAGGTAAGTCATATATCTTTTTGCCTTGACCTTAAGGCACTTAGCTGAATTCAGCCATAGCTGAATTCAGCCATGTTCAGACAAAGTTTTTGCCCGGATAAAGCTTATTTTATAAGTAGATTGACGGTCTGTTTTTGAGACAGGTGTCAAAGTGAACATCTTCACATCCGAACACAGTGCGAACATCAAATCCAAACAAGTCCGAACATCTCATCAGTTCAAACTTTTGACCAGAAGCAATATCATCACTTATTTTTAATTTTTATTTAAAATTCGAAATGATGTGGTATATTTTACCAAAAAAATTTTAATATAAAAGGTTGTATTGTATTTTTTATTTTTTATTTACAAGATACTGAAAAGTACAAATGTATTTGCAAATACAGAAAGGTATGCATACATATGTACAAGAGTTTATAAAATGAACTCAAAAAGTTACTAATCAAAAATGCACATAACTTACATTAAAAAATTTATTTCATTTTTACTTTACAAAATATAAGTAAATAAAAATCTTTCAAATATTAAAAATACTGTCAAATTATAAACATTTCATTCATAAAATTTTACCACCTAATTTAACACATTCACATGTACATATATCACTCATTTATGCAAACAACGTCATAAATAAAAAATAGTTTTTTAAATTATGTAAAAATATCCCCTTACAGAGAGGAATATAATCTCATTTTCAGATTAGCTTATATGTAAATTGAAAACTAAACTCGTTTTGTGCATAATTAGTTTTTTGAGTTTTGACGTTGTTGGAGTAAATGACCGATATATAATAGTATGCCAGCATTACACAATGAATTTTATTTAGAGCTTATTTCACCAATGCAATTTAAATATCAGTTCATATTTAAATGTCGATCTTTATTGATTTTTGTATGAAAAATTTACTTAAATATGAATTGATATTTAAATAGATTGGTGAAATAGGCTTTTACCTTTACTTTGCTTTAAAATATGCTTGAAATTAATTACACATTTTATTTATGAAAATAATTTACCTCTATTTTTTATCAAAATTTGAATTAATTTAAAAGCTTTAATTGTATTGTTTTCAAGTTGCATTCAATGTTATATATGTTATATATATATATATATATATATATATATATATATATATATATATATATATATATATATATATATATATATATATATATATATATATATATATATATATATATATATATATATAAAAAAAAATATATATATATATATATATATATATATATATATATATATATATATATATATATATATATATATATATATATATATATATATATATATATATATATATATATATATATATATATATATATATAACTAACTATATATATATATATATATATATATATATATATATATATATATATATATATATATATATATATATATATATATATATATATATATATATATATATATATATATATATATTAAAGAGCTGCATGATCTACCTTTATATATGAGCATGCTCATGTGTTCATTATATAATGCCTATGTTCGAACACAATGTAACTTACTGACCACATGTTTGATTGAAATGCGACGTCAGTAAGCAAAAGTTTGTTCATACCATCAACCCATGACCTCTGTTTCTTATTAATTGAAAGTGTTTTTGTGCTCATGAGCATGTGTCTGTGTTCGTTGGTATATGGTTGTGTTCGAACTAAGAATTTTAAAAGTTATTGCATTTGAATTCAGTTTTGGATTTATATTCTGTTTTTTAAATTTCATTGATGCACATACATATATGCCGCCTGCCAACTATACGGTACATGTGTTTACTTATAGAAATTTAAAAAATGAGTGTAAGTAAATCTTTATTATTTTTATTTGTTTTAGTTTTTATTTTACATATTTTTAATTTAGGATTTTATAGAAAGCATGCAGAGTTTGCCCCCTGAGATTTTTGATGCTGCTCAAATCAAAGCTAAAATAATTAGCGGCGATTATAAAATTGTTCCGAAAATCGGAAAGAGCAAGGCCTGGGAATTTTTTGGGGAAGTGGATATGAATGGAACAGTGAATAAATCAGTAGTGGCATGCAAGTGTTGCAATACAGTCTATAAATTTTATAGCACTACTTTTTGTTGAGGCACAAATGCTGCAAGGAGTCGTTACCGCGAAGCAAACATAAGATTGATGTAGACCAAGATATTAAAGACCAAGTTATTAAATCAGTTACACAATGGACAATCAAAAATTGCAGGCCTTTTAAAATAGTAGAAGATGATGGACTTATAAAATATACTGAATTAGTATTATCTATTCGAGCAAAGTATGGAGCGGATGTAGATGTAAAAAATATGTTGCCGCACCCTACGACAGTATCGCGGAAAATTCATAATCTGTACGACCAAACATATGATTTACTGCAAGCGGAAATAAATACAATAAAGAGAAATGGCTTTGCAATAACAACAGATCTTTGGACAGATAATTATTCCAAAATCTCATATTTAGCCATAACAATGCACTTTGTTAAGAACGCTGAATTTAAAACCAAAGTTCTTGGATTCGAATCAATGAATTTTGAATCCTGTACAAGTAAGCGAGATTTTATTTTACAATATTTTACACAAAAAAGAGCCAGAATATCATGTATGTAAGTTCTAATTTTGTATTTTCCATATTACATTTGCTTTAGATGACAAAATTTTGAAGAAAGTTGTACAAAGATTGCAAAAATCTCAGTGTAGCGTCGACGAAGCCATAATTGTTACTGATAGAGGCTCAAACATGAAAGCAGCGTTTGCTAGGTACAATCATATATTTTGCTTTAATCATTTGCTTCATAATATAGTAGAAAAGGCAATTAAAGAAACAGCGGAAGTTCAAGATTTATGTCAAAAATGCATAAAACTTGTGAAATATTTTAAGAAATCAGGATGCAACGCTGAATTAGCAACGACATTGAAAAGTTTCTCTCCTACGCGGTGGAATACTATTTACTTTTTGTTGCAATCAGTCCTTCAAAACTGGACTCAAATTGGAAAAATTTTGCAGGAGAAAAATCAGCTGTCTAGAATGTCTGGAATTAATATAAATTTAATGAAGCAAATTATTTATATACTACGACATTTTGCGGAGAGATCGAACAAAATTGAAGGTGACAGCTATCCGACATTGCATCTAGCTATAATATATGTTCACTTTTTAAAGCGATTGTGTGAGCAAGTAAATAACGAAGATCATGACTGCGTCAACAATTTTAAAAAAAATTTAAATATTTCGCTTAGAGACGTTGTTAGTAAGAATTTGACAATTTTTCACAAAATGGCTGTGTTTTTGTTTCCTCCAACAAACAAAATGATTCAATTTTCCAGCAACGAAAAAGATGAAATTAGAAAGCATTGTAAAGATTTTATGGAAACGTTTGCAAATGATTATGCTCCGTGCAACAATGAACCAGCAGCTGCCTTGTCATCAGAAAATCAAGAGATTTTTTTTGGTTTCGTGCAATCTTCGCAACAAGTGAATGTATGCGACAAAGCTCAAAGTGAGTTAAGTGCTTACGAAAACATTCATGAGGTTCTTCATGATGGATTTGACGTGTTAGCGTGGTGGGAAATGAATAAACCAAAATTTCCGTTACTATACCAAGTAAGCTGCAAGATTTTGGCAACACCAGCAAGCAGTGCCTCCTCAGAGCGGGTTTTTTCGGCAGCAAGAAATTTGCTCAGTGAAAAACGTTGCGTCATTGCATGGAATCCTACCTCTGTTGAAAAAATTATGTTTTTACATCAGAATATGAAATCAAAGGATGAGCTCAAC
>OY101450.1:45440710-45624710 GCA_956483635.1 Panzeria rudis
ATGTTGTGAGCGATGCAAGTGCTTTGGATGTTGCACATAACAGAAAGAAAGCATACTATAACACTGGTGCTGTGAAGGACGCCGTCCAGAACAAATTTCGTGTGCCTGTACGAAATGTAGGGACAATTACGATGTCGTGGAGAGGCATCATGAGCAAGACATCGACCGAAGACCTTTTAAGATGGAAAATAATATCGAAATCAGATGTAGCCCTCCTATCAACAAAAGCGGCAATTGGAAGTATACGTGCATTCAGGATATTTAATAACACAACGAGCATGATCAGAAGAGGCATTGGATGAATCCAGGAAACTATCTACCCGCCCCCCCCCCTCCCCCTTCAACAGGAAGCGGCCTACTTATGACGGAGAAGATCCCGAACGTATCTTAGTCGTGGAAACGTTGAAGTTAACTTTTTCTATATGTGCTGCCGACATTACCATATGAATGAATAAATGACTAATAATAATATTTGTTCATGTCAGGAATACGTGTAAACGATATTCAGTTGTTTGTAAACCCATCGAAAGAATTCGCACGTGTAGATTCCTGTAATACTTGGCTCCTCTGGACTCTCCGCCCGAATGCACCTGCCGCCGCCAGTTTTTATCGGCTTCGGTCAATTTTAGCCGGCTCCTGGTAATTTCCATCGTTGAACTCTTACTTGGATTTTGAACAGCGAAGACAACAGGCGAACTAGTTTATCCTTTTCTAAATTAAAGTGTGGAAAATTGAACCAAATTAAAGTAAAACCTAACTAAAATATTAAATTTAAAGTAAAGCAAAATAAACCTCAATAAAGAACGGATATAAAATAAAAGCGAAGTGAGTTTTATTGGTAAAAGTGGCACGAAGCGCAACCCAGTTGTCCTCAAGGTAACATTTGGTGACCACATTTGGTGGTATTATTCTGGTGGAAACATTTGGGTGCTAACACATCTTGGCGGTAACATTTGGTCCTTCGAGCCGAAGAGAACACACTCGCTTTCAACAAATTGTGTATCGTAGCTCTCCTGATGAAGAGATACAAGATTACAGGCTTAAAACGGTGACCTTTGGCGTAAATTGTGCTCCTTATTTGGCCCTTAGGACTCTGTTACAGCTAGCAGACGACGAAGAGCAATATTATCCCGTAGGTGCTAGAATTCTGAGAGAGTCCATGTACGTAGACGACGCGCTAGTAGGTGCTCATAGTTTGCCAGACATTTTAGAGGCCCGAAATCAACTTATATCTATTTTACAGTCCGCTGAAACCCAGCGGATTTAAGGAAATGGACTTCTAATATGAAGGAAATTTTAGAAAGGTTGCCCACTGAGCACTTATTAGATGAGAATTTTTTAAGGTTCGATCATAAAAGTAACGCAAAGACTCTAGGCATTCGATGGAATGCTTCAGCTGATTACTTTTATTTCACGGCAGAAAAAATTCCACTTAAGTCTTCGTATAGTAAAAGAGAAGTACTTTCGACGATAGCTAGGCTCTTTGATCCTGCCGGCTGGCTTGCGCCAGTTATCATAACAGCAAAAATATTGATGCAGCAAATGTGGCTCGATAAAATAGGCTGGGATGATAATATCAGCGAAGTTTCGTTACGAAATTGGCACGCGTTTGTTAGTCGATACAACGACATTACAGAACTTAGGGTTCCGAGGTGGATCCAATATACTACAACTGCGTTCATAGAGTTCCATGGCTTCTGCGATTCGTCAGAGTGGGCGTATGCAGCAAATTTATATGTTAGAGTTCAAGCGGGGGATACAGTGCTATTAGCTAGGCTGATCGACAGCATTATGCCTCAGTTTTCCTTGAAAAATTTTACGCTGTATCTGTGGTCCGATTCGACGATAGTGCTGGCATGGCTCAAAAAACCCCCATGCAGTTGGAAAACGTTCGTAGCCAACAGAGTTGCGCTGATATTAGAAAAGGTCGGCAATAGAAACTGGCACCACGTAGTGTCGCAAGACAATCCTGCAGATCTAGCAACCCGGGGGCTGACCCCTGCGGAGTTGAAAGACTGCAAACTTTGGTGGAATGGCCCAGAATGGCTAAAACTAGAAAAATCTTCTTGGCCATCCTCCACACTAAAATTCGAAACCGCTGAAGAACGAAAAAATGTTCAAGCTCTCGTTACTAGATCTGCGGAAAAGGAAGATATACTGGATAGGTTCTCTGACTTGCCTAGAGCTACACATGTAATCGCCTACATATTTCGTTTTTTCAACGCTGCGCGAAAGACCGCAACTACCAAGGCCTAGTCGTCGACGCGAAAACTTTCGGCAGAAGAGTTGCTCTTTGTAAGAAATTGCCTATTTCAGCTGTCTCAAGAGATATACCTCGCGAACGATCTCAAAAGCCTGCGTGATAAAAATTGCGTCGAAAAGAATAGCCCTCTCTTATCTCTTACGCCCTTTCTAGATGAGCATCAAATAATACGTGCCAATGGCCGCCTTGCCTCCTCATCCAGTTTGTCTTATAATGAACGCCATCCGATAATTTTAGCCTATGGTAGTACCTTATCACGACTGTACGTGCGATTTATTCATAAATTGGTTCACCATGGCGGCTTAACCCTGGTCCATAGCGTTATTCGACACGAATGTTGGATACTTAAGGCCAGGAATCTGATAAAAACATGCATAAATAATTGTAAAGAATGTGTATTGCATCGAAAAATGAGACAGGGACAAATTATGGCTGCGTTGCCCACAGAAAGAACTACACTGAGTCGCCCTTTCGCAAATACTGGCGTCGATTTTGCTGGCCCATTTGAAATTAAAAGCTTCACTGGTCGCTACTGTCGAATTACGAAAGGTTACGTGTGTCTCTTCGTTTGTTTCGCAACTAAGGCGATTCACCTCGAAGCCGTTAGTGATTTGTCATCCTCCGCATTTTTAGCTGCCTTGGCTCGTTTTGTCGCTCGTCGAGGCTGCCCAAATTGCGTCTATTCCGATAATGGCAGAAATTTTGTTGGTGCGGCGAAAGAAATCGACGTAAATTTCGAAAGACACGTCAGGGATTTACGTGATACTGTCGTCGAAAAATACGGACATCGCCGTTTAAATTGGCACTTTATTCCCGCTGCAGCCCTCATATGAGCGGACTCTGGGAGGCGGGAGTAAAAAGTTGTAAAACCCATTTAAAAAAGATGGCTGGCCAATTAAAATATACCTTTAAAGAATTTTCAACTCTGTTGGCCACCATCGAAGCATGTGTGGTGTACACTTATTTTTCATTTCCACAAGAGCATCACACAATAATTTTGTAAGAAAAATAACAGAAAATATTAATTGTAAACGACCATATCAATGACACACAAACATTATGACACATGTGGTAAACAAATGCTTGCACTTCATACGTATACCAAAATACCTACAGCGAAGTGAAACATGAGTATTTTCATTTGCTCCACTTATAGTTTATTGCTTTAGGTACTTGACCGTACTTAAGGGGTAACAATCGAAAATCAAATTTCTTTTTATTTTATTTTAAATACCTTAAATAGGAGAAATGTAATTTGTTTAAAATTAATGACTGTGCTGATTGGTCAGTCGATCAGTAAATGCATTTTTGTAACATGAACAAAAAGTTGAACACCATGTTACATTGGGCATTTTTGGATGTATGAATGAAATGCAAGATATGTCAGATAAATTTTAGATAATGTGTAAATTAGTATATAAGTTAGAAAATTTGTAAATAAAGGCTAGTCTCAGTTTGGACACAAGAATTCATTCTTCTTTTCACTGAACTCAAATAAAGGGCATCATTTGCTCGTCTGCCGAGTTTTAAAGCCTCGCTCTACAAACCAAGGCTTTCTATTGCATTAGTCGCGATTCTATGCTAATGCAATAGTAATAGATTTGCAATTGTTTTGAATATTTAAAAACCATACATATCAAACATATTATATGGCGATCCTTGGCCAACATATCTGGAATTTTTCTTTTTAAATGGACGAAGACTTTCATGAACTTTTCGAAGATTTGGTTAACAGATTGGCAGTGGAGGAGTACAATCCCACTGAAGGCGTAGAAATTCAGGCACCACCTTACATACCTACCCCTAAGCATTGCGGACCACAGCCAATTACAATTGAACAATATCTTGAGAGAAATAAGTCAAAAAAACAGCGTCCAGTACCACCTGTAACTCCAACTAAAAAGAAGACGAAGGGCGGCAAAAAGAAGCGGCTCAATAGAGAAAAAGCGGAATTAAGGCGGCTAATAAGCCTTAGCAGCGGACCGCAAAAGAAACTCTTCTACAACCAATTAAAAGAGTTAGAAAAATAAAAAGCAGCAAAAATTACATTTTATAATGATAATTTACATAAATAATTAAATTATTTCATTATTATGACTTAAAGTAGGCACAAAAATTGTTTTTTTTTTAAATTTACATATATTTATACAAAAATACATAAATAAAAACATCAAAATGGGTTGGTGGAGTAAAATTAGTAACGCAATTTTAATAGCAATTGCTGGCTATGAATTAGGCAGCAATACTGAAAAACCCAAACACACTAATGATGAAAAACATTGGATTGTAGTATTATCTATAATTCTTATATTGTTTTTGATCATATGTATTTCAAAACTAAATAGTTATTATAAAAAATATGTCAATAAGAAAGTAAACAACAACATTGTTTAAAAAAAAAAAAATTCTAAAATGTATTGTAAATGGACCAATTAATAGATAGATTGACTAGAATTATCATTAATTTGAGAAAATCGGGTAGCAGAGGATATACTGAAAAAACATTAATTTTAAAATTAGAAGAGGTAGAGTTAATTGAAAAACAATTTGTAGAATTTAGCATTGGTAAAGAAATAAAAGAAAAACTTATAGAGAAATTTTACAAACCTTATGAAAAAGCAAAGACACTGTTAAAGCAAAAATTAGATACAGAATCAACTCAAAGTATGTCAGATTCAGAAAGAGAGGCTGAAAATCCAAACGTATCTACTGAAAACTCAAACTTAACTCCTGAAAATTCAAGTTCAAGTTCAAATTCCACAGTTAAAATGGCATCATTCAATTTAGAACTATCATTGAAAAGTATACCAGAATTTTCTGGAAATTTCAAAGATTTAACATCATTTTTGAAAATAGTTGAAATAGTTTACAATTCTTTAACAACTGACGCGAAAATACAACTCATAGATTTTGTTATTAATGTGAAATTAACACCAAGCGTTAGAACTGCTATAAGTGCTACAGAAATTAGTGATTTCAATAACCTTAAAAATTCACTTCAATCAAGATATAAGTCTACAAAAACTATAGCTCAAATACAACTAACTTTGAGTAGATTCATGCAAAAGAACATGAAAATACAAACATATAACGAGAAGCTTTTAGAAATGATTGCTGAACTGAATGAACTGCAAATACACGAAATACCACAATGCAATGTTATACAGAAAAACACAATTATTTCTCTTAATAATACTTATGCATTGAATATATTCAAAAATGGTCTTAATGCAGATATTTTTGCTTCTAAGCCAAAGGACTTGAATGAAGCTGTACAACTTGCAATAGAACTAGAAAAAGACTTTTCTAGTAATGAAAATCAAGTATTATATTTTTATAATGGAAACAATTTAAATAAGCGGAATAATAAAAACAATAATAAAAATAATAACTTTAGAAATAATAATTATAACAGAAACAATATTTCGAACCAGAACAATAGAAATTCGAATTACAACAATAACAGAAATAATAGTAATAATATTCATAGAAATAATAATAATAATCATAGATATAATAATAATAGAAATTATAATAATAATACCTGGAATGATAACAACCATTACAACTATAGACAAAACAACAATAATAATAATAGTAGACGAAACCGAAATAACAATGGAAATAGCGTACATGTAGTTCAGGAAAACACCGAAGGCCCGGAGATGAACAATCAAAATTTAATCATTCATCCTCCGGAGCAGTATTAAATAAAATTTTTTCTATTTCTAAAAACACTACCAATTATATAGAATTAGACATAGGAACAAAAACTAGCTTAACATTTTTAATAGATACAGGGGCTGATATTTCATTATGTAAATTAGAAAAATTAAATGAAGACCTTTTTATTGATTAAACACAATCATGTTCATTTTCTGGTATAACGAACGAAAAGATAAGATCTATTGGAATCACAGAATTAAATTTTAAATTATATGATAACCAATCAAAACACAATTTCAACATAGTCGACGATAATTTTCCAATACCAACGGACGGAATCTTGGGAAGAGACTTTTTCACAACATTTTTATGCAAAATTGATTATGAAACATTCACGATTTCATTAACTCTACAAGAAACAGAAATTACAATTCCCATGAAATCTACAATAAATAGAGATTACTACATTAAAATAGAGAAACGATCTGAATTAATATGTCCTGTACAATTAAATCTAACGGAAGATAGTATTATTTTAAGTAAAGAATTAGAGTCAGGAATTTTTATAGGGAATACAATAGTTCCAGGAACAGGCATTACTCATGCTAAATTTCTAAATACAACAGATGGAGATGTAATATTAAAAAATGTTGATTTCGAAATTGAACCATTAAATAAATACGTTTTTCTCACTAAATCCCAAAACAATAAAAACAGATTTAGCAAACTATTACAAACGTTAAAAATTGACAATACTGACAGTAAAGCAACGGATGAATTGATAAACATTTTTAAAGACTATCAAGACATATTTCACTTAGAAGGCGACGTTTTAACAGCAAATAACTTTTATACACAACATCTTAATTTAACTGATAAAACACCAGTTTACATCAAAAACTATAGACTTCCACAAACTCAAATAGAAGAAATCGATCAACAAGTTCAAAAATTATTTGATGACGATATTATTGAACATTCAACCAGTCCTTACAACTCACCATTACTTGTTGTACCAAAGAAAAGCAATGGAGACAAAGAGAAATGGCGACTTGTAGTAGATTTTAGACAATTAAATAAGAAAATAGTTAATGATAAATTTCCACTTACAAGAATTGAAGATGTATTGGATAAATTGGGAAGAGCAAAATATTTTTCAACTCTGGATATGACAAACTCGTTTCATCAGATTAACTTAGATAAAGAATCAAGAAAACCAACTGCATTTTCCACATCAAACGGTCACTATCAGTTTAAACGACTACCTTTTGGTCTTAAAATTTCATCAAATAGTTTCCAACGTATGCTAACTATAGCACTTTCAGGTCTCGATAGTAAAGCATTTTTATATGTGGACGACATCATAATTTTTGGATGTAGTTTGAAACATCACAATGACAATCTGAGACAGGTATTTGAACGTTTATCAAAATACAACTTAAAATTGAACGCAAGAAAATGTGTATTTTTAAAGTCGGAAGTTGTTTATTTAGGTCATCTAATAACAAAAGAAGGTATCAAAACAGACCCAGCAAAACACAAGGCAATACAAAATTATCCAATACCGAAAGATGCTAACGAGGTAAAACGATTTGTAGCTTTCTGTAATTACTATAGACGTTTTATAAAAAATTTCGCTACATTAACAAAATGTCTGAATGATCAAACAAAGAAAGGAAAAACATTTGAATGGACAGATGAATGTCAACAAACTTTTAACATATTAAGACAAAAATTAATTAGTTCACCAATACTACAATATCCGGATTTTGAAAAACCTTTCATTCTAACAACAGATGCTTCAAATTATGCTTTAGGTGCAATCTTATCACAGGGAGAAATAGGAACAGATTTGCCAATAACCTATGCTAGCAGAACTTTGAATAAACACGAAATTAATAAACCGGTGATAGAAAAAGAATTACTTGCTATACATTGGGGCATTGAATACTTTAGACCATATTTATATGGTAGAAGATTTATAGTAGTAACTGACCACAGACCTCTTGTTTCACTTTTCACTCATAAAAACCCCTCTTCTAAATTAACAAGAGTACGGATTGATTTATCAGATTATGACTTTGAAATTATATACAAAAAAGGAAAAATAAATACAAATGCTGATGCATTATCTAGAATTAAGATAGATTCTGATATGCTAAAAAACATGATTCCAATAGAAGACGATTATTCCAAACCAACAAAAATTTTAGCAATTACGCGTGGAATGAACGCAAAGGGCAAAACAACTGAAAACAACACAGATGAGAAAAACATATCCCAACAGCAAAAATATACAAACATATGGGAATGTACTTCACTACAGGATATTAAAAATGTGCACAAATTGAAATTTAAAATTATCAATGATGATAAATTAAATGGTACCATTGACTGTATAAATAATAGCTATCATATGAATATTAGTGATGATCTTGCAAAATACGTTTTGTTTCTAGAGAAGCTGATAATCTATATGCATAAGCAGAATATTAAAGATCTCGCATTAGCTAGCGACGATGAAATTTTCAAACTGATATCAGTAGAATATATGAAAAGAATTTATGATGAGGTATACCAAAGATTGACAAAATCTAAAAAATATAAAAACATTAACTTAAATATCATCTTGTATAATCCTTTGCAGTACATTAAAAATAAGAAATTACAAAACAAATTAATTGAAGAATTCCACAACTCACCATTATCAGGACACTTAGGCATTCGAAAGACTGTACTAAAACTCAAACAAAGATATGTTTGGAAAAATATGAGAAAAATGGTAAGAGATTACGTTGTAAATTGCGATAAATGTTTAAGAAATAAGCAAACAAAACATATTAGAGAGGAAATGAATATCACCGAAACCCCAAATACTAGTTTTGAAATAATAGAAATAGATACAGTAGGACCATTAAGAATTTCTAATAATTATAGATATATACTAACAATGCAATGCGAACTAACAAAGTATGTTGTAGCATACCCTATGGAAACAAAAGAAGCGAAAAATATAGCTAAAACTCTAGTAGAACAGTTTATTTTAAAATATGGTTGCTTTAAAGTATTAAAATCAGATAGAGGCACTGAATTCAAAAATGAATTAATGAATGAAGTATGCAAACTATTAAATATAGACCAGAAATTCTCAGCACCATATCACCATCAGTCTATAGGAACACTGGAAAGAAATCACAGAGTATTAAATGAATATATGTTAAATTTTGTTGAGGATTTAGAGTGGGACAAGTGGATACCTTATTATACATTTGCGTATAATACCACACCTCACGTAAATAGCAATTATTCTCCATACCAGTTGATTTTTGGTAAATTACCTACTCTGCCCACAGACGCATTATGCACTAACATTAAAGTTTATGATTTGGAAAATTATGCTAATGAACTTAGGACTAGGATTAAGAGAGCATTAGATAACGCAAAAAATTTAATAAATATGGCAAAAGAAAAATCAAAATTAGAATATGATAAGAAAATTATAAAAAGTTTATTTGATGTAGGAGACTTAGTATTAGTAAAACTGGAAATTAGAAAGAAAAATCAGAGTCCCTACATTGGTCCATATAGAATACTAGAAAGACAAAATTGTAATTCAATACTAGAAATAAATAATAAAAAACGAATATTCCATAATAACTCATTAAAATTATACAAAAAAAAATCATGAAATAAAGTAGATATAAGTATATATTCTTATTCATAATACTTACTAAAAATGCATTAACAAAAAAAAAAAAAAAAAAAAAAAATTTTTTTTTAAACTATTAATTTGTATTCAGATTTAAATTTATTCAAAATCTCATAAATTTTATCTTAAGGGTAAGGGTGTGGTGTACACTTATTTTTCATTTCCACAAGAGCATCACACAATAATTTTGTAAGAAAAATAACAGAAAATATTAATTGTAAACGACCATATCAATGACACACAAACATTATGACACATGTGGTAAACAAATGCTTGCACTTCATACGTATACCAAAATACCTACAGCGAAGTGAAACATGAGTATTTTCATTTGCTCCACTTATAGTTTATTGCTTTAGGTACTTGACCGTACTTAAGGGGTAACAATCGAAAATCAAATTTCTTTTTATTTTATTTTAAATACCTTAAATAGGAGAAATGTAATTTGTTTAAAATTAATGACTGTGCTGATTGGTCAGTCGATCAGTAAATGCATTTTTGTAACATGAACAAAAAGTTGAACACCATGTTACATTGGGCATTTTTGGATGTATGAATGAAATGCAAGATATGTCAGATAAATTTTAGATAATGTGTAAATTAGTATATAAGTTAGAAAATTTGTAAATAAAGGCTAGTCTCAGTTTGGACACAAGAATTCATTCTTCTTTTCACTGAACTCAAATAAAGGGCATCATTTGCTCGTCTGCCGAGTTTTAAAGCCTCGCTCTACAAACCAAGGCTTTCTATTGCATTAGTCGCGATTCTATGCTAATGCAATAGTAATAGATTTGCAATTGTTTTGAATATTTAAAAACCATACATATCAAACATATTATACATGCCTCAATTCGCGTCCACTAGGCCCTTTGTCTGAAGATGTAGAAGATTTGTCGGCTCTTACACCTGGTCATTTTTTGATTGGTTCTGCGTTGCTCACGCCCGCTGAGCCCGAAGAGCTCAATTTGGCGGTAAGCATTACTAATCGTTGGCGCAAAGTTAAAGCTATGCAGCACGAAGTCTGTCGTCGATGGAAAGACGAATATTTAAAGGAGCTGCATAAACGTACGAAATGGAAATTCCCCCAAACAAATTTGAAAGAAAATGACCTTGTTGTTCTACGAAACGAGGCTCTTTGCCCTACAGAGTGGCGCTTAGGCCGGGTTGTTAAGGTGTACCCCGGAAAAGACTCAAAGGTTCGCGTAGTAGATGTCAAAACGCAGAGCGGCACTATTACCAGACCAATACATAAGCTGGTTCAACACCAACTACGGCTGTCCGATTTGCTCGCGACTGCATGCAATTCGCCAGTGCACTCGTTTTCTGACGATGCGAGTTGAGTTGAAGCGACGGACGGTGATGGAGCACGGACTGTGCAAAAGCTGTTTGGGACAGTCGCACGCATTCGCTGATTGCCCCAGTGTGGATCGATGCAAGCGATGTTTCCGGCTGCACAACACATTACTGCACCCAGTAGCCTCTGGAAATATCTGATTCCCCATGACCGTCGAAGCGATGCTATACCCGCATCAGAGCTCAAGTCGCCGCTACCCCGTTCGAATAAGAGTGAACCCAAATCCATGAGCAGTTGGCACGCGACTTGGGCTGCAGTATTGTCTCAAACCGGACGCTTTTAACGTTGGCCCATCGAGTGTATAACCACAAAAAAATCACGGTCTCATGCGCATTAGAAGAGTACACGTTCCGGACCACTCCCCCAACCCATATCAGTAACAACTGGGTCAAGCGGAATAGACGGGGGGCAGTGGTCGCTAATCCAAACTGGCACGAGGCACTCACCATCGATCTGATTATTGGGGCTGATGTGGTTCCAAGAATCTTAGAAGGCCGTGCTGAGGGCAAGCCAGGACAAATATACATCCAGCAAACCCTATTTGGCGAAACCTACTTCGGTGAAGGTCCCAAACAGCATCGCTAGACGTAGTTCAAGAGGAAAGTTCGGTTGTGGCCCAAAGATTACAGCGTATACATGGATATGATGCTCAACATTGTATAACTTTTTTTTTTCTTCTTTTTCATATATATATATATATTATACTTTGTAAACTATTTCATTACTGAATCCAAATGCCTTATGTTTCATTGCCCCCTTTATTTAATAAGTCATGAATTCCATTAATATTTGTCTTGCGTGGCTCTTTGTTGTGCTAATAGCGCAAGGTGGGCGGTATGTTCATGTCAGGAATACGTGTAAACGATATTCAGTTGTTTGTAAACCCATCGAAAGAATTCGCACGTGTAGATTCCTGTAATACTTGGCTCCTCTGGACTCTCCGCCCGAATGCACCTGCCGCCGCCAGTTTTTATCGGCTTCGGTCAATTTTAGCCGGCTCCTGGTAATTTCCATCGTTGAACTCTTACTTGGATTTTGAACAGCGAAGACAACAGGCGAACTAGTTTATCCTTTTCTAAATTAAAGTGTGGAAAATTGAACCAAATTAAAGTAAAACCTAACTAAAATATTAAATTTAAAGTAAAGCAAAATAAACCTCAATAAACGGATATAAAATAAAAGCGAAGTGAGTTTTATTGGTAAAAGTGGCACGAAGCGCAACCCAGTTGTCCTCAAGGTAACATTTGGTGACCACATTTGGTGGTATTATTCTGGTGGAAACATTTGGGTGCTAACACATCTTGGCGGTAACATTTGGTCCTTCGAGCCGAAGAGAACACACTCGCTTTCAACAAATCGTGTATCGTAGCTCTCCTGATGAAGAGATACAAAATTACAGGCTTAAAACGGTGACCTTTGGCGTAAATTGTGCTCCTTATTTGGCCCTTAGGACTCTGTTACAGCTAGCAGACGACGAAGAGCAGTATTATCCCGTAGGTGCTAGAATTCTGAGAGAGTCCATGTACGTAGACGACGCGGTAGTAGGTGCTCATAGTTTGCCAGACATTTTAGAGGCCCGAAATCAACTTATATCTATTTTACAGTCCGCTGGGTTTGATTTAAGGAAATGGACTTCTAATATGAAGGAAATTTTAGAAAGGTTGCCCACTGAGCACTTATTAGATGAGAATTTTTTAAGGTTCGATCATAAAAGTAACGCAAAGACTCTAGGCATTCGATGGAATGCTTCAGCTGATTACTTTTATTTCACGGCAGAAAAAATTCCACTTAAGTCTTCGTATAGTAAAAGAGAAGTACTTTCGACGATAGCTAGGCTCTTTGATCCTGCCGGCTGGCTTGCGCCAGTTATCATAACAGCAAAAAATATTGATGCAGCAAATGTGGCTCGATAAAATAGGCTGGGATGATAATATCAGCGAAGTTTCGTTACGAAATTGGCACGCGTTTGTTAGTCGATACAACGACATTACAGAACTTAGGGTTCCGAGGTGGATCCAATATACTACAACTGCGTTCATAGAGTTCCATGGCTTCTGCGATTCGTCAGAGTGGGCGTATGCAGCAAATTTATATGTTAGAGTTCAAGCGGGGGATACAGTGCTATTAGCTAGGCTGATCGACAGCATTATGCCTCAGTTTTCCTTGAAAAATTTTACGCTGTATCTGTGGTCCGATTCGACGATAGTGCTGGCATGGCTCAAAAAACCCCCATGCAGTTGGAAAACGTTCGTAGCCAACAGAGTTGCGCTGATATTAGAAAAGGTCGGCAATAGAAACTGGCACCACGTAGTGTCGCAAGACAATCCTGCAGATCTAGCAACCCGGGGGCTGACCCCTGCGGAGTTGAAAGACTGCAAACTTTGGTGGAATGGCCCAGAATGGCTAAAACTAGAAAAATCTTCTTGGCCATCCTCCACACTAAAATTCGAAACCGCTGAAGAACGAAAAAATGTTCAAGCTCTCGTTACTAGATCTGCGGAAAAGGAAGATATACTGGATAGGTTCTCTGACTTGCCTAGAGCTACACATGTAATCGCCTACATATTTCGTTTTTTCAACGCTGCGCGAAAGACCGCAACTACCAAGGCCTAGTCGTCGACGCTAAAACTTTCGGCAGAAGAGTTGCTCTTTGTAAGAAATCGCCTATTTCAGCTGTCTCAAGAGATATACCTCGCGAACGATCTCAAAAGCCTGCGTGATAAAAATTGCGTCGAAAAGAATAGCCCTCTCTTATCTCTTACGCCCTTTCTAGATGAGCATCAAATAATACGTGCCAATGGCCGCCTTGCCTCCTCATCCAGTTTGTCTTATAATGAACGCCATCCGATAATTTTAGCCTATGGTAGTACCTTATCACGACTGTACGTGCGATTTATTCATAAATTGGTTCACCATGGCGGCTTAACCCTGGTCCATAGCGTTATTCGACACGAATGTTGGATACTTAAGGCCAGGAATCTGATAAAAACATGCATAAATAATTGTAAAGAATGTGTATTGCATCGAAAAATGAGACAGGGACAAATTATGGCTGCGTTGCCCACAGAAAGAACTACACTGAGTCGTCTTTCGCAAATACTGGCGTCGATTTTGCTGGCCCATTTGAAATTAAAAGCTTCACTGGTCGCTACTGTCGAATTACGAAAGGTTACGTGTGTCTCTTCGTTTGTTTCGCAACTAAGGCGATTCACCTCGAAGCCGTTAGTGATTTGTCATCCTCCGCATTTTTAGCTGCCTTGGCTCGTTTTGTCGCTCGTCGAGGCTGCCCAAATTGCGTCTATTCCGATAATGGCAGAAATTTTGTTGGTGCGGCGAAAGAAATCGACGTAAATTTCGAAAGGCACGTCAGGGATTTACGTGATACTGTCGTCGAAAAATACGGACATCGCCGTTTAAATTGGCACTTTATTCCCGCCCTCATATGAGCGGACTCTGGGAGGCGGGAGTAAAAAGTTGTAAAACCCATTTAAAAAAGATGGCTGGCCAATTAAAATATACCTTTGAAGAATTTTCAACTCTGTTGGCCACCATCGAAGCATGCCTCAATTCGCGTCCACTAGGCCCTTTGTCTGAAGATGTAGAAGATTTGTCGGCTCTTACACCTGGTCATTTTTTGATTGGTTCAGCGTTGCTCACGCCCGCTGAGCCCGAAGAGCTCAATTTGGCGGTAAGCATTACTAATCGTTGGCGCAAAGTTAAAGCTATGCAGCACGAAGTCTGTCGTCGATGGAAAGACGAATATTTAAAGGAGCTGCATAAACGTACGAAATGGAAATTCCCCCAAACAAATTTGAAAGAAAATGACCTTGTTGTTCTACGAAACGAGGCTCTTTGCCCTACAGAGTGGCGCTTAGGCCGGGTTGTTAAGGTGTACCCCGGAAAAGACTCAAAGGTTCGCGTAGTAGATGTCAAAACGCAGAGCGGCACTATTACCAGACCAATATATAAGCTGGTTCAACACCAACTACGGCTGTCCGATTTGCTCGCGACTGCATGCAATTCGCCAGTGCACTCGTTTTCTGACGATGCGAGTTGAGTTGAAGCGACGGACGGTGATGGAGCACGGACTGTGCAAAAGCTGTTTGGGACAGTCGCACGCATTCGCTGATTGCCCCAGTGTGGATCGATGCAAGCGATGTTTCCGGCTGCACAACACATTACTGCACCCAGTAGCCTCTGGAAATATCTGATTCCCCATGACCGTCGAAGCGATGCTATACCCGCATCAGAGCTCAAGTCGCCGCTACCCCGTTCGAATAAGAGTGAACCCAAATCCATGAGCAGTTGGCACGCGACTTGGGCTGCAGTATTGTCTCAAACCGGACGCTTTTAACGTTGGCCCATCGAGTGTATAACCACAAAAAAATCACGGTCTCATGCGCATTAGAAGAGTACACGTTCCGGACCACTCCCCCAACCCATATCAGTAACAACTGGGTCAAGCGGAATAGACGGGGGGCAGTGGTCACTAATCCAAACTGGCACGAGGCACTCACCATCGATCTGATTATTGGGGCTGATGTGGTTCCAAGAATCTTAGAAGGCCGTGCTGAGGGCAAGCCAGGACAAATATACATCCAGCAAACCCTATTTGGCGAAACCTACTTCGGTGAAGGTCCCAAACAGCATCGCTAGACGTAGTTCAAGAGGAAAGTTCGGTTGTGGCCCAAAGATTACAGCGTATACATGGATATGATGCTCAACATTGTATAACTTTTTTTTTTCTTCTTTTTCATATATATATATATATATATATATATATATATATTATACTTTGTAAACTATTTCATTACTGAATCCAAATGCCTTATGTTTCATTGCCCCCTTTATTTAATAAAAGTCATGAATTCCATTAATATTTGTCTTGCGTGGCTCTTTGTTGTGCTAATAGCGCAAGGTGGGCGGTATGTTCATGTCAGGAATACGTGTAAACGATATTCAGTTGTTTGTAAACCCATCGAAAGAATTCGCACGTGTAGATTCCTGTAATACTTGGCTCCTCTGGACTCTCCGCCCGAATGCACCTGCCGCCGCCAGTTTTTATCGGCTTCGGTCAATTTTAGCCGGCTCCTGGTAATTTCCATCGTTGAACTCTTACTTGGATTTTGAACAGCGAAGACAACAGGCGAACTAGTTTATCCTTTTCTAAATTAAAGTGTGGAAAATTGAACCAAATTAAAGTAAAACCTAACTAAAATATTAAATTTAAAGTAAAGCAAAATAAACCTCAATAAAGAATGGATATAAAATAAAAGCGAAGTGAGTTTTATTGGTAAAAGTGGCACGAAGCGCAACCCAGTTGTCCTCACGGTAACATTTGGTGACCACATTTGGTGGTATTATTCTGGTGGAAACATTTGGGTGCTAACACATCTTGGCGGTAACAATATTTTAAATTCAAATATTTTAAGTCAATACCTGACCTACTTTTGGTTCAAATACTTAATGCTAACGAACGATACATTTCAGGTATGCACATTTATTTAATACCGTCGTTGGATCGCATTACATTATTTGCGACTATTCATTATGTATTTTCACTCAAATTCCTTAGTTTTAAGTATTACCATAATTATAAATATATTGTTACCGACAATAATGTACATTACTAAATAATACAACTATGTACCTTTTTACTCTTTCACTTTGCTTCTATTCTTATAATTGATAAAAATCGTGGTCATTTTGTCAACGAGAGAAGAACAAGTCAGACCATTAGAACTTGAAATTTAATTAATTGAAAATAAAAAAAAAACTAAGGTAAAATTCGCTAAATAAAAGATTGTAAGAAATATGAATTAATAAAGTTTCGTCCTTAGAATTTTAAAGCGACGAACACAGTTAGCTATTAAAACTTGGTTTTATTTTTCACAATTCTTTAAAATTCTTAATATGGAGGAAAACCTAACTCTAGCTGCCAATTGCATCTTATGTACCGACCCAGACGATGGAAACATGATCACCTGTTCTAAGTGTATTCACTGTTTCCATAGTAGCTGTTGTGATATCGACGAAGATGTCGACAAGTTTGCGTGGATATGCCATGATTGTATTAAGCAACAAAACACCAAACATAACCTAGAAGTACTAGGTGCCACTGCTGAGACGGGTGTAGATGTTGTAAATGCATCAGCATCCACAAGCGTATCCACACAACAGACCCATGGTACACGAACAGAAACTAATGCTAAAAGGCAGCTTCAACTACAACTACTAGAGGAGGAAATGTTGCTTAGACAAGAGTTTTTACGCCGTAAGTACCAATTATTACAGGGCGATGCTGATGAAAGTCAACAAGTTGACGATGTACGGCCGGTGGATAAAAGCATAAAAAATGCTACAACCAATACTTCACCGTGTGTACAAAATTACCAAAAAGACTTTAACATGAGCCCAATCTGTCAAAGTACAAGCGCGGTATTACCTAGCAGCAGTGCCATCTCGTGTGGAGTAGGTGAAACTGGCAACATGCGCTCGAAGTTAGCGCAGACACAAACCGATTTTTCAGCTGATATACGATGTGGCATCCCCTGTATTAGTCAACAACGTAGTAGATATGGTAAGGGTGAAATACAAAATCCAAATATGTCAAATGCTCAACATATGGGATTTGACACAAATTATAGTAATTACAACATTAACAATACCAGAAATATAGGCCATACGCGGCAAAATAATAATTTAAGCGGCTGTAATTATTGTGATCGAAGTACATCAATGACCCAATTAATGGCACGACAATATATTGGCGGAGATTTGCCGTCGTTCAACGGCGACCCAGAAGAGTGGCAAATATTTATAAGTGCCTTTCAGCACAGCACTCAAGCTGCTGGATACACAAACGAGGAAAATTTAATAAGGCTGCAAAAATGTTTACAGGGAAAAGCAAGGGCGACGGTAAGAAACTGTTTAATGATCCCCGATATGGTCCCAGAAATAATAAGGACGCTGAGGATGTATTATGGTAGACCCGAGGCCATTATAAAAAACTTAACTGAAGAAGTCCGCAAGTATATACTCCCACGGGGAAAATTAGAAACCCTCATAGAGTTTGCGTTTGCAGTAAAAAATCTTTGTGCAACCATTCGGGCATCCCAGCTAGAAGAATATTTAATTAATCCTATTCTTTTACAGGAGCTTGTAGACAAGTTGCCAGCAGACACAATATTACAATGGGCATTACATTCCAAAGATACACCCAGGCCAAGTTTAGCAGATTTTTCAGACTGGCTGTATATGATTGCTGAAGCTACATGTAAAGTGACTGTCCCAATATTTGATGCCAACAACGATAAAAGGTCATCAAAAAAGGAGGGGCGTTTAAATACGCACAAGATACAAAATCAGCAGCCACAGTGTGCTATCTGCAATGACCCACATAAATTGACACAATGTAGCCAATTTAAAGCTCTATCTGTAGCAGAGAGGTGGCATGCAGTCACGTCAAAAAACTTATGCCGCATTTGCCTTGGCACACACAGGCGCAGATGCTGGTTTCAGAAGCCGTGTGGAGTAAATGGTTGTCAGGTCCAGCATAATGTATTACTGCACAATGAAGAGCACTCATCAGGTGGTACAGTAAATAACCACAGGTTCTCTAGTGAAACTGAGTCGTATTATAGAATAGTACCAGTAACACTTTATGGTCGTAAAAAATCAGTTACAATATACGCTCTCAGGGATGATGGCTCGACCCTGACGCTTGTGGAAGAAAAAATAGCTGACTTATTAGATGTTGACGACGTCAACGACCCACTGTGCATTCGCTGGACTGGTGATGTCACCCGGTATGAACATGGATCAAAGCGGTTGGACTTGAACATTTCTGCAACCAAACCGAATGCTAAAATTTATCCACTCAGCAACGTGTACACTATAAAAAGCTTAAACTTGTCAACTGAAACTTTAAATGTAGAAGATATCAAAAAGAAGTACACCTACCTTGAGAATATTCCCCTCGAAGGTTACAGCAATGTGGTGCCATCGATGATTATAGGAGTAAATAATCCAAATTTGATTTCATCCATTAAGGTACGCGAAGGTGGCTGGCATCAACCAGTGGCATCAAAAACAAGACTTGGATGGACACTCTTTGGTGGTGGTGCCCTGGCTAGTGGGAAACTTAATTTTCATAGGTGCTCCTGCGATGAAATTCATCAGCTCGTAAAACTGTTCTTGTCAGATGAGAGCGAAGGCGTAACGTCAACAGGGCCGATGCCAATGTCGAAGGAGGATGAAAGAGCCCTACAAATTTTGAATAAAACCTGTGTGCTAGAAAATGGACGATACGAAGTTGGACTTTTATTGAAAGCAGACCCGCCAGAGTTGCCAAATAGCTTGCCAACAGCGATGAAACGTTTAAAGTGTATTAAACAAAGGGCAGAGCATGACCCTAATCTGGTCGAACAATTAAAGCTTCAAATAGCAAATTTAGTGGAAAAGGGCTATGCTGAAAAGTTACCACTAGCAGTTTTGCAGGAAAATATAATCAAAATATGGTACTTACCAACGTTTATTGTGAAGAATCCGAACAAGCCCAACAAAGTTCGCCTAGTATGGGACGCTGCAGCAAAATCTGATGGGTTTGCTCTTAACGACTTTTTATTCAAAGGACCCGATTTGCTAATACCCCTTATGAAGATTTTATTTAAATTTAGAATGGGCGCAATTGCTGTGTGCGGCGATATAGCCGAGATGTTTCACCGCATAAGGGTACGTAAAGAAGATGCCGTTGCACAGCGTTTCTTGTGGTGGGACGAAAATAATTCTTTATTGATTTATCAGCTTAATGTCCTCACCTTTGGGGCTTGTTGTTCGCCATGCATTTCACACTTTGTCAGAGACAAAAATGCTCAATATTTCGGGACGAACCAAAAGGTAATTGATGCTATTAGAAAACAGCATTACGTTGATGACTTTATCGATTCCGCCGACACCATTGAAGAGGCAATTGAGCTGGCGCTAAGCGTTAAAGATGTCCACGCTAAAGGGGGGTTCCATATGCGCAATTGGTCATCGAATTCACTTGAAGTTCTCGAAGCACTTGGCGAAAATACAAAACTAGACAAGAAGACATTTGATAACCACGAAAATATGACACATTTTGAAAAAATTCTAGGCTTGTACTGGGATCCGAAAGAGGACGTCTTTAAAATGAATGTTAAATTTGTACGGCTGCGGCGACCAATATTATCTAGCGATTTAGTGCCCACAAAGCGAGAAGTTTTACAAGTTTTAATGTCTGTTTTCGACCCTCTAGGCTTTGTGTCATGCTTTATGTCATATCTTAAGGTAATTCTTCAAGAGGTATGGCGATGCCGAATAGATTGGGACCAGACTCTTAGCGATCACCTTTATAGTAAGTGGAAGAATTGGCTTACATTCCTGCCAACAATTACCAGGGTCACTATACCGCGATGCTATTCACTATTACTACAACACTCCCATTACATTGCTGAGTTGCACACGTTTGTGGATGCCAGTGAGGATGCATATGCAGCAGTTTCGTATTTTCGACTGACCCTCGGTAAAAAAACTGAAGTTAGACTCGTTGCAGCTAAGGCAAAGGTTGCCCCACTTCTGCCTCTTTCCGTACCACGACTCGAACTGCAAGCAGCAATTATTGGTGCCAGGCTTATGAAGACAATAACTTGCCATAATATAAAGTTGCAACGAAAAGTGATGTGGACAGATTCAAAAACAGTTTTAGCATGGCTAGCTGGTGATCCCAGAAAATACAAGCAGTTTGTCATGTTTCGTATAGCCGAAATTTTAAAAGTCACCGATATCACTGAATGGCGCTGGGTACCAAGTGCAATGAACGTAGCGGACTTTGCCACAAAATTTAGGCCTGCTACTGATGACTACAAGGAATGGTTCGAAGGGCCATCATGGTTACGACTATCTGAGGACCAGTGGCCACAAAATCCTATAACGCCGGAGCCACGCGTCAACCTTGAAGAGTCGTCTGAAATTCGTCCTCGCTACCTAAACGTACATACTCGTAAGTCATTCTATTTATCGATTAATTTCGAATATTTTTCCAGTTGGTACCGTCTTAACCGTGCCGTTGCCAATTGGGTAATGTACGTCGAGAGAAAACATCAAATGTTACACCAACAAGATTTAGTTGACAAACTTAGTGCGTCACATCTCCTTAAGGCAAAAAATATTATTTTGAAGATGACTCAAGTAACAAGTTTTCCTGATGAGTATGCTACAATTCAGAGCGGTGGACCCAACGCAAAAGGGGGAGCCTTCGACAAGCTTAATGTTTATATTGATGATAATGGCATAGTTAGAGTAAAAAATAGGGCACAATATGCAACCCCTGCCTGCGGACTTCAAAGAGATCTTATAATCTTACCAAATAAGCACCAAGTAACAAAGCTTATAATAATGAATTACCATCGGGCTTACCACCACCTAAACCACGAGACTGTAATAAATGAAATTCGTCAAATTTATTTCATTTTGAAATTGAGAACGGTATATAAGGTCGTTCGGAGAAGTTGCCAACAATGCAAAAATGAGTCCGCGAAACCTGCTCCACCACAAATGGCCCCTCTACCACCAGCACGACTGGGGGCTTTTCAAAGGCCATTTACATTCGTCGGTGTTGATTACTTCGGCCCACTTACAGTTACCTTTGGCAGAAAATCTTTGAAGAGGTGGGGAGTTATATTCACATGCCTGACGATAAGGGCTATCCACATTGAAATAGCCCATAGCCTCACAACAGACTCATTTTTGATGACCCTAAAAAGTTTTATTGCAAGGCGTGGTTATCCTGGTGAAATTTACAGCGATAACGGCACAAATTTTCGCGGAGCTGATCGCTTTCTTCGAGATCAGATAAGAAGTATTAACTCTGGCAACATACAAGATGAACTAGCATATAGAGGGATTTCATGGAAGTTCAACCCACCGGGCGCTCCTCATATGGGTGGAGCTTGGGAGAGATTAATAAGATCAATTAAGACCATTTTGTATAAGATATCTCCAGCCCAAAAATTTTCCGATGAAAGCTTAAGAAGTGCTTTAATGGAAGTTGAACTAATAGTAAACTCAAGACCCTTAACGTACGTGTCCCTTGAAAACGAGGACCAAGAGGCCATCACCCCAAACCATTTTCTTTTAGGCAGTTCTAATGGCACAAAGCCACCTTGTTCATCTGAAAACATGGACTACAGAATGAACCTCCGCCAAAGTGAAATGTTTGCAAATATGTTTTGGCGCCGTTTTGTAAAGGAGATGCTTCCAACACTAACCCGTCGCAGTAAATGGACACAGAGAGTAAAGGCGGTTGAAGTAGGCGATGTTGTGCTAGTGGTGGATGAAAATGCCGATAGGAACTCTTGGCTTAAAGGAAAGGTTATAGAAGTCACCAAAGCAAAAGATGGCCAAGTACGGAGAGCTAAATTGAAAACTAAGAGTGGCATTATCGAGCGACCCGCAGTCAAGTTGGCAGTTTTAGATGTCGGCAATGGGTTGGAGTAAGCCCTTGAATGAGTTGGGTTACGAGGGGGAGAATTGTTACCGACAATAATGTACATTACTAAATAATACAACTATGTACCTTTTTACTCTTTCACTTTGCTTCTATTCTTATAATTGATAAAAATCGTGGTCATTTTGTCAACGAGAGAAGAACAAGTCAGACCATTAGAACTTGAAATTTAATTAATTGAAAATAAAAAAAAACTAAGGTAAAATTCGCTAAATAAAAGATTGTAAGAAATATGAATTAATAAAGTTTCGTCCTTAGAATTTTAAAGCGACGAACACAGTTAGCTATTAAAACTTGGTTTTATTTTTCACATATATATTACAGGTTAATAAAGAAAAGAGAGGAGCAGTCATTAAACGACATACCACCGTGTTACTTATTTAAAAATGAACACCGCAACTTAGCATGGCGACCGTGAGCAAAAATAAATCGGACCGTGAAGAAATAAAAAGTGCAATTTAATTTTAAAAAATTAAAATGAAATATTAACATTAAAAAAAAAATAAAATTATATATATAAATTAGCTTTGAGCTGAATCAAAAGTGAATAAAAACTTATGAAAAATTTTTATCTAAGTAAATAATTCTTACGTAAACTAACTTTCTAAATTATGTAAAATCCTAAAATCATGGAATTATAAAAAGACTATAAAACCCTAAGTAACTAATGGTTAATTGTGACATAAAAAAACAAAAATTTTGAATGTTAAACAAATATTATAACTAAATACATAAACATTGAATAAAGTATGACGTGGTGGAAGAAAATTTTGCAAACAATCCCGTTACTGGTTGCGGGTTATGAAGTGGGTAAATCCACGGAAGACAATAATAATAAAGAAGTAGTAGAAATACTACGTAACAATTTAAAAATGAACATTGAAGAAACTACAACCAAAAACGAAAACATGAATTACATCCTAATATTGTCTGTAATTCAAATTAATTGTGAGACAAAAATAAGCGAACAAATAAACAATAAAGTTGAAAATTAAATACTCTGCAACATTAAAAAGAGAAGTCAACTACCAGAAAAAAAACTGTACAACAACAAGAATCAACTACCAGGAGAAAAACTGTACAACAACAAGAATCAACTACCAGGAAAAAATTTTACAACAACAAGAAGTAATTAACTCAATAACATCCAAAAGAAGACTCCAAAGATCCAACCACCAATAGCCATTTAACAACATGCAACTATTATTAACGTACATTTTGTAAGTCAAATTATTATTATAAACATTTGAATTATTATCATAAACATTATTAAGCTACATTAAAAAGTCAAAAAAAATTGTATTCATCGAAATTTATTATTATAATTTTACTGAAATTTGTTTGCCAAATAAAGAAAAGACAAATTAAAAATATGGCAAATCAAGATAATTTCCTCAGACCAGCAATAATAAATGTACCAACCCCTCCTAATCCTTCCACTGGCCAAAATGCTCAATTCGAACAAAATATTGCTAGACTAGTAACCAGGGTCTGCACAGAACAATGTAGGAATATAGTGGAAAGTATATTAAATCCTAACGTGGAGATTTCAGGGACAGATCAGGGAATAGACGAGCGTTTTAGGGAAAACCTTGTAGACTTAGATAAAGTGCCAGATGTAGTAAAATGTCTGAGAGAATTCTCAGGCAACAATCCAGAATTCAGCTTTTGGAAGAAGAGCGTGGAACGGGTATTAAACCTTTACGAGTCTGCAAGGGGTACTCCGAAATATTTTGCAATCCGTAATGTTATAAGAAATAAGATCACGGGGCAGCAGATGCTGCGCTTGAATCATACAATACCCCACTAAATTGGGAATCAATTTCGCGTTGCTTAGCCTTACACTATGCTGACAAGCGCGATATTGGAACATTGGAATATCAGATGACTACCCTCGTTCAAAATAATAATTCAGTTCAAGATTTTTACCAGGAGGTTTATTCACACTTGTCCCTCATCATAAACAATATCTCATGTATGACTATCGGTAGAGAAGCCATGAACACCTTAATACAAACCTACAGAGATAAGGCGCTCGACACATTTATTCGTGGATTGCGAGGCGATCTCTCCAAATTACTCTGTATACGGGAACCTACAAATCTTCCCCAAGCACTCCATCTGTGCTTAAAGTTGGAAAATCAAAATTTTCGCACGGAACATGCCTATAACAAAAATGCTAGAAACTTACCAAACCAATCAGGAAACAATCGAAATTTTAGACCCCAAAACACTAGGAGATCATACAACTTCATTTCTCGAATAACACAATTTCCGGAAACTCAATACAATGCGAACCACCCTCACACATATTCCCCACCACAGTATTCTAGTTATAAACCACAACAATTTCATAGCCAAAGGCACTTTCCAAACCAATTTCAAGGAAATCCAAATAATAACTTAAGATCAAATATTTTACCACTACGACCTACTGCTCCTAAGGCTTTGCCGAAACCAGAACCTATGGATGTGGACCGATCCGTACAAACACGAGCGGTAAATTATATGAACAGACCACGTCCTGGTAACGAACTTGCAGGCAAAAGACCATTGGCACATAGTACCCAACAACCTTGGAAATTCCAAAGGAATTTTCACATAGAAACTGGTGAACAAGAACTCAATAGTCAAGATTATTCTGATGAAGCTTACGATGAACAAATAAATACTTATAGTATAGAGAATAATCTTCAAGACTTCCAAGATTACATTAAAGACGAAGAAGAATCCACCCAAAACCTCGATTTTGTCGATATTCATTTTTTAGAATAGAGACCTCGTCTTTGCCTTACTTCGAAGCAAGGACGAGAGATGGAAGAATTCTAAAAATACTAGTCCGATACAGGTTCGAATAAAAATTATATACAGGATTCTATCATAAAAACAGCAAAACCTAATAAAACAAAATTCTATGCTAATTCTGTAGGAGGCAAAATTGCTATAATACAGCACATCTTCATTAATCTTTTTGGCCTTAAAAATAAAAATATCAAATTCTTCTTGATTCCTACCTTAAAATCTTTTCATGCAATATTAGGTAACGATACTCTAAAAGAACTGTCCGCAGTCATCCATACTGCAAAAGGTTGTATGATTCTCAACGGTAACATCAGAGTGAAACTTAAACAGCAAATTTCACAATCAGTTAACAATATTCAAATTAGACAATATCATATGTCCAATGAGCAGGTACACAAAATGAGAAACCTAATCAATAGATATCCCAATTTATTCTCCGAACCGAACAAATCCCTAACATAAACCACAGCTGTAAAAGGAGAAATAAGAACTACAACTAAAACCCCTGTTTACTCTAGACCCTATACTTATCCCATGCATCTGAAAGACGAAGTGGAACACCAAATCAAGGAACTGTTAGACCAAGGAATTATAAGACCCTCCAAATCACCATACAACTCACCAGTATGGGTGGTCCCCAAGAAGATGGACGCGTCAGGGAAAAAGAAATTCAGAGTGGTCATCGACTATAGGAAGTTGAATATGGTTACAGTGGCTGACCGTTATCCCATCCCCGAAATAAACGAGGTGATCACAGAGTTTGGAGAAAATAAATATTTCTCGGTTCTGGATCGAAAGAGCGGATTTCACCAAATCCCACTAAGGGATAAAGATATTGAGAAGACAGCCTTTTCAGTGAACAATGGAAAGTATGAGTTCACGCGACTCCCATTCGGTTTAAAAAACGCGCCTGCCATATTCCAAGGAACACTAGATGATATACTCAGGAAATACATTGGAAAAATATGTTATATCTACATCGACGATATAATCATATTTGGCAAGGACGAAGAAACACACCTGCAGAATATCGAAAAAATCTTTAGCACATTGGAATCAGCAAACATGAAGGTCCAGCTCGATAAATGCGAGTTCATGAAGCCGGAAGTAGAATTTCTGGGTTTTCTCATATCCACAGCAGGAATACGCGAGTTACGTACATGCCCTCCATGCAACCCGAGCTAGATATTATCGCCGACAACAACGACATTAATATTATAGTACAAAAATACATGACTCAATAAACTACATCCAATAACACACTTATTTAAATTCTAGTACTCCTACAAGCGCCCCAACAACACCTCATTAATCGTTGTGCCGCAGAATCAATTTCATAATTTAGAAACAAACCACCCAAAAAACCTCATTAACGAAAAAATAAACAAATCCACAAAAATACCAACGGTGTCACTTACACTGTCGTTATTTTTGTAGACCGCCGGAAAAAACCAAGACCTAAGCAATAAACCATAAATACATTTAAACACTTAAAGTAAATACATATGTAAACCAATTAGCGTAAACAAAAGTATCAACAACGTTGCTACTTTTGCCAATCACATAGCCAGATTGTAAAACATTCATAAACTAGAATAACCCAGATTGTAAATTTACCATATGTAGAACACTCATGACCCAAATAACCCTTCATAAGTAGAATTAAGAATTTCTATAAATACTAAAGTAAGATCACTACAAAAACTAGTCTTAAGATTCAATCCAACGAATAAAGAATAAACAACCCAAAATATTGCGTTGTGTTTTTTTATTTTAAAGATAATAGTGCTATTTATTCTAAAGAATAAATCACCAAAAACGTAATTCACGTCGTTGGCAACTTACTGATGAATGCCGATCAAATTTACCCCGCAAACTATGATGTTGCGGCGTTCCGTATGGATGTTCCCGCATATAAGAACTTGCTCCCAGAGTTGAACCAAGGCGTCCCAAACATACAGTTCTAAGGACACCAACGTCTGCTCGACTGATGCGATATTGTGCTCGTTTTTATGCAAATCACATAATAAAAAGAACAACTACTGATGAAGAATTAATGAACAGAATATCTCCTATAGGTATTGCAAATGGTCTTCAAATATATTAAAGGTGTAGGACGTTTGATCATATTTATGCTTAGCACACCTAAATTTAGAGTGGAAAGCTTCCACAACTTTAATTTTAAGGACTGCGCATTGATAATGGCCTTTTCCTTAATATCAGATATACGGTATATCTGAATGAAGTTTAAAAATAGATCGAAAACTTTATCATTCAAAGAAGCCAAACACGTGCAAGGTGTTATAATTTTATATTTTACTCCGAATTAGACTCTACAAATATTCTAAAACTTTTGAAATCTTTCTTAAAAATCATGAAGGCAGGTTTGCGCAAGAACGTACAAAACTATGGATTACAGAATTTTTTAGAGCAGTACCACTTTGTAAACTTTTTAAGAAATCTAACATCAATAATTGATTCAACCTTCAATGTCATCAAACAAGATGAAATAAACTCGCAGTAGAAGATTACCGAGCTCCTAAAAATGGTTGATCAAAACAAAAATAAATTGTTTAAGGAATCTTCACAAGGCAGTATCTTCCAACTCATTGGACTCCTTTTAACACATTTAACATTAGTAGCAATAAACTTACAAAAAATTGAGGCTGAAATCATAAATGTGTTTACCGACGTTCATAATGGAAAAATTAGTCCTCTTTTGTTATCTCCTCACCAGCTAAAAAAGGAAATGACTACAATCAATCCAGCAACTTACACGCTTCCAATAACAGTTCCGACAGTCAAAATCAATACTTTAATTGCTATTAAACCAGACATGTCATACTTTGCCATAGATGTACACAGTGATGAATATATTCCGCTTACGACAAATGATATACCTAACTGTATCATGGCGAAAAACAAAGAATACATTTGCAAAAATAAGCAATCTAAGTTCAAAAAGAATTCTGATGTTGATCCTTGTGAGAGCAATATATTCAACAGCACTGCAGTGCCTAAGCACTGCACCCTCATTCCAAGTGGACGGCTTTACTCAAATTCCTGAAGAAGAACACCGACGGTGGTTGAAATATTGAAAATAAAAAAACACAAGTAATAATCCAAAACAGCGTTTTTTATTAAACTGATCCTTGACCTAGAGCCCAAAAAACAGAGAGATAAATTTACACATTTAAGGTCGAATAAAAAATAAAATTAATAAATTTAATCAATTGCTTATACATCATAAAGTTCATTAACCATTGCTAGGGAAATTTTATAAATTAGGTAATTTTATTGTGTTAATATTCCATATGTTATTATCCATAAGCTAAGCTCTTTTATTAATTATCAATTTTATATAAAAGATAGTAAAAATGAACATATTTTGAGTCGTTTGTTTCAATAAGCATAACAAGAGTGTTTTATTACTGAACGGCTTCCTTAAAGTTACAAGTGTTTGTAAGAAAAAAAAAACTATTTGGGAGCTTAGTGCTAGTTCAAATTTATGTGTTTGAACTAATAATCAGCACTAACCCACTCACAAACATATGGAAAACATTTTCTTGTCCGTACTGACCACAGACCACTTTCTTATTTGTTCTCAATGAAAAGTCCGAGCTCCAAATTAACAAGAATTAGACTTGATCTAGAAGAATATGATTTTACCTTAGGGGAAAAGGTAACTATGTTGCTGACGCTTTATCGCGCATTACAATAAATGACAAAGGACATGAATAGTAAAATTTGTTCTATATTTAGAGTCGCGACTAGATCGATGACCAATAAACTAGAAAAAGAAAAGAATAACAATACAATAAATAAACATCATAAAATTTATAAAAACAATTCCCAATGTTCAAATGTATTGCCGACGGAGAAGACATTATCCAAACAAATAAGGAAAAAGAGAAACAGGAGATAGCAAGAACTAAGCTTGTAATGACAATGAAGAATTACCTCAATAAACGATCATTAACAACTAGAGAAAAAGAGCTGATTTGCACAGTGGGTGAAACAAAAAAATGTTTGAGCAAAAATAAAAACCTTTTAATTTTGAAGGCCGACAAAGGCAACACGACTGTTGCAGTGGAAAAAACTGAGTACGATAACAAAATGAGAAACATTGTACAAGACATGTGTACGTACAAACGTCTAAAGGTCGATCCAACAACTAAACTACAAACACTGAACAACAAACTAGTTGAAAGGCTATTCCAGACAAATATAATTGATGCGAGTGCTAAATACAAATTGCTTACCAATGTAGCGACCGCACCGAGAATATATGGACTTCCTAAGGTTCATAAAGATGGCATGCCGCTAAGACCCATTTGTTCTTCAATAAACTCACCATCGTACGGGCTATGCAGATACATAGTTGATATATTGAAAAATATAACAAGGAACTCCAAGTATAATGTGAAGGATGCGATTGAGTTTAAGAAGAAATTAACAAATATACAGATTTGTGAAGATGAAGTCTTAGTTTCGTTCGATGTGGTATCCTTGTTCCCCAGCATCCCTGTCAACTTGGCAGTGGAAATAATAATGAGAAAGTGGGGAGAAATTTCTACATACACGTCAATACCAAAAGATCAGTTCATTGATATCTTAAATTTCTGTATCAAAGATAATAGATATTTTAAATATAACGATAAAATATATGAACAACTAAAAGGAATGCCAATGGGCTCACCAGCATCGCCGGTAATAGCAGACATAGTCATGGAAGAACTTTTCGACTTTACAATGGCAAATTTAGATTGCAAACCAAGATTTATGAGTAATTACGTCGATGATTTATTTTGCATTACAAATAAAAACAATGTAGATAACATACTTGAAAGCTTAAACAGCTTCCACAGGCGCATACAGTTTACGAAGGAGCTAGAACAGGATGAAAGATTACCATATTTGGATGCGCTGCTTATACGGAAACAAAACACAATTACAATAGATTGGTACCAAAAACCAACTGCCTCAGGGCGCATAATAAATTTTTTCTCAAATCATCCTAAACACGTTAAAATCAACACAGCACAAAACTTCGCGAAAAGAGTACTGCAGATCAGTGATACATTATACCATAAAGAAAATATCAGAAGGATAAGGAAAATATTACAAAAAAATTGTTTTTCGTTTAACATGACAGAAGATATAATACAAAACGCTATAAAAAATCTCAACAAAGAACCGGTTGAAAAACCGCAAAAATTTTTAAATCAATGACTCATGTTCCTGGGTTTTCTGAAAGAATTACTTACTCAGATATATTCGACAAACAAAATGTTAATATTGCTCTTAAAACTGATAAAACAATTAATATGTTGTTTTCACATACAAAAACAAAGGTAGATACTTTAGATAAATCGAATGTTATATACAAAATACCTTGTAACGGAGACGAGTTTAACACATGTAACAAAATATATGTAGGAACGACAAAATCTAAACTACGAACAAGATTAGCAGCACATAAGTCTGATTACAAAACACGTAAAGGCACAACAGAATAAAAAACAGCGTTGGCAGCCCACTGTTTATGCACAAAACCTTATGTGAATGCATCTGAGTGTGTCCCTTTTTTACCTTGTTCTTTTCATGCTCTTTGCTTTTTATTTTGCATAAAATAAATCAAGTTAAACTTGCGTTGTACATATTTCTTGAAAAAGTTTTTTAGTTTTTTTTGAGACGTGATCTAGTCGAGTGTATCGTAGCAGCGCAGTGGGCGAAGTGTTTTTTAGTGATTTAAATAGATAGTGGTTTTTAAAATTAAATGAACATATATAAACTAAAGTTGAATTGAACAAAACTCTTGTGAAAGAAATACACCTGAAATAAATAAACACAAATAAATTATTATTAAAATTACCAACAACAAAAATAAAGGTTTTATTCTTAAATCTAAAAGGTCAACAGATACCCACTTTTCTATTGAAAAAAAAGGTAAACCCAACAAACATATTTGAAAAAGTAAGTGCAGTGTGTGTAAACGTCATCACTCGTTCTACCATATCATTGCCGGAGATCCTCCCCAGAACCAGCTTCAGACCCCATCATTTTTGGTCCTTCGAGCCGGATCCATATCCCTGTTGGATCCACCCCTACCCAGGAGTTATCCCAACAACTCTATCACTAATCAAGCTAAAAATTGTGCACGACAGAAAATTATTCATAACAAGCCGCTTCTACGAGGCGCATCCCAAAAGTTTTTGGAATTTCTATAAGTTTCCCATCTAGCCCAGTTTTCTAACCGATCCTTTTTATAAATAATTATTACAAGCCGCTTCTCCGAGGTGCGTCTCAGAAGTCCTTAACTTTGTATAATTCTGAAAAACAAATCCCTTCGTACCTTTTACACGTGGTCCACACGAAGATCCCCATAAATTTCGTTTGCCCAAAGGTCGTGACATCCCGTCGGCTATCCCTCCAATATGTCGGAGATAAAATCCCTTATTCGAGCTTCCGATCGCATAGTCGAGTTTAAAACCTTCATGACTCAACGCGACGAGGCAGAAGACTCAATTCACACTATGGAAATTTACAAGAGCGAAATCATACGGTATTGGTCCTCCTTTCAAACATGCTATGATCAGACGCTGGACAACTATGAGACTATAAAGCAAGATATTGGCATGGAAACACTTAGGGCGCGTTTTTCCTCCACGTTCAAGGCACACGTAGAAGTCTTAGCGAAGGTCAATGAAGTTATCGACAACCTCCGTCGCCAGCATAAGCCAACAGCGACCCCCGTTGATATGCACTCCGATTACTCAGCTCATATATCGCTACCCCCGTGCGATACTGAGATCTTTCATGGGGACTACAAGTCGTGGCCCACATTCCGCGACATGTTCACGGCCCTGTACGGAATCAATAAACGTCTCTCCCCCGTGGAAAAGATGTGTCACCTGCTGAAGAAGACCCAGGGAGAAGCCCGTGAACTTCTTAAAACCTGCCCTATCACGAATGACGGCTTCGAAATGGCTTGGCAAAATCTCGTCAATCGCTACGAAAATAAAAGAGTACTGATCAACGCGCAACTCAAATGCCTTTTTAATATATCCCCCATCGGTAAAGAGACTGGCCCCAATATAAGACGTTTACAGCGCACGATTAACGATTGCGTCACGAATTTAACTCTGCTAGAGATTGATACCAAGAACTGGGACATAATCTTCGTTTACATATGTTCAACCTGCTTACCAGACGTAACCCTTAGTCTGTGGGAACAATCGCTGCCACATAGCACAGAGTTGCCAACATGGCAGAAAATGGATGCTTTTCTGACGTCCAGGTTTCAAACTCTGGAATCCGTCGCAGATATTCGCTCGACTTTTTCAAACCCGTCTCCCCCTAATCTCAGCAGAATATCTGCACCAAAAAAAATCGACCAGAAAAAGCTTAATAGCTATAGTACTAATGTAGCAAATCGTGAGACAGGAAAGTGCGTCCTTTGCTCCAATCATCACCCCCTGCGACTTTGCCCAGCATTTTTGAAAATGTCAGTCAACGAGCGATTCAACACCGTAAAACAGCGGAAATTATGCATAAATTGCCTCGGGAGTTCCCACGACTTCAAAGGCTGTACAAGCCGATTTGTTTGTCATACATGTAGAAAAAAGCACCATTCTCTACTCCACCGCGCGGAATCCCATTCCCTAGCAAATCAACACGCAACACCCCCCCATAACTCTCTCGATTCACCTTTTCTAGCCAATAAACAACAAAATCCAATGACTCACAAGGCACAAATATTAGATACCTCTCCATCCACTTCTAGACAGAGCACGGATAGAACCCTACAATCGTTTTCTACCCAAGTACAATCGACTCCCCACTCGGTTGTCCTTGGTACCGCCCTGGTGAACGTATATAACGGAGACAGTAAGTATACTGTTCGCGCCCTCATTGATTCTGCATCCGAAGCCACATTCATCTCAAAGAGATTGCACCTCAAGCTGGGACTGAAAACCAGCGCTGCTCAGGCGGAAATCCATGGATTAAACGATTCACTGACGGCTACTTCAACTCAAATGTGTCACCTTAAAATCGGATCCCCAATTAATGATTCGTTCGAAGCCTATTCTGCCGCTTTGGTCGTCAAACGGCTCACTGGGCAACTCCCATATTATCCAGCCTCTTCTCTCCAAGATAGTAATTTCGCCCATCTCCAATTAGCCGACCCGTACCGTCAAACCTGCTCTGAAATCGATTTACTTCTCGGAGGTGATGTGTACCCGAAAGTGATTCAGAACGGCTTACATTGGGACCAAACCCAAACGCTAGTTGCACAAAACACAGTTTTCGGATGGATAATAACGGGTACGGTTAAAGCCAACCCTTACAAGAAATCAGTAGTTTCATTTTTCAACGAAGTCACACTCTCTACACAGCTCCAGCGGTTTTGGGAACTTGAAGACATTCCACACAAGCCACGGTCGTCCCCCGAGGACTTGTATTGTGAAAAACTATTTCAGACAACAACAACTCGAAACAGTGACGGTCGATTTATTGTCTCACTCCCCTTTAGAAAAGAAGTCCCCGAAACTCTGAATGTCGGAGTATCCCGCAATAATGCTTTATCTCAATACTTCCGAAATGAAGCAAAACTAATTAAAACCCCCCAAATTAAATCCGAATACGACCGCGTAATTAACGAATATTCGACACTGGGTCAAATGACCAAAGTAAACCCCGCTCCTGATGGTACTAGAAATTATTATCTCCCCCACCATGCAGTTTTCAAACCCGACAGCACGACAACTAAACTACGTGTGGTGTTTAACGCATCGAATCCTTCGTCCAATGGGATAAGCCTCAACGATCTTCTCTATCCTGGCCCTATTTTACAGGCAGATTTACCCACCCTTATTCTGCGGTGGAGACTCTTTAGATATGTATACAATGCGGACATTGAGAAAATGTACCGACAGATTATGGTAAATGCTTCCCACACATGCTATCAGCGCATAATTTTTCGTAGCTCTCCCAACGAGCAACCCCATGACTATGAGCTAAACACAGTCACCTTCGGCGTGAACTGCGCCCCCTATTTGGCCATCAGAACTTTACTGGAACTAGCCAAAGAATGTGAAACTCATCACCCCCGAGCTTCGGACATCCTCCAAAATTTCATGTATGTCGATGACGTTTTAGCAGGTGGTCACACCCTATCATCCGCTCTCGATTCACGAAATGAACTCCTAGAAGTTCTTGAATCTGCGGGATTCTCGCTCCGAAAATGGACAGCAAATAACGAATACTTGCTCAAAGATCTCCCCCCCTAGTCATTTACTAGGTAATGAGTTCCTGAAACTCTCAGACTCCAGCGTTAGCAAAACACTCGGTTTAAGGTGGAATGCTGGAAACGACCATTTCTATTTTAAACTGAATATACAACCCGACCGTAGTAAGACGACAAAAAGAGCTGTACTCTCTGAAATCGCAAAGTTGTTTGACCCCGCCGGTTGGCTATCCCCTAAGATCATTGTCGCTAAGATCATTATGCAACAAATTTGGAAGGACGGTACCGATTGGGACGACGATCTGCAACCCTCAACATTACAACAATGGAACATTTTCCTGGATGACTATGCTCATATAGAACAAATTAAGATTCCCCGCTACGTAGACTTCGATCCGGCATACTCTATAGAATTGCACGGGTTTTGTGACGCCTCAGAGAAGGCATATGCAGCTACGCTGTATATTCGCGCTGAAAGCCACGGTTTTGTCTCCACTCACCTTCTAGTTGCCAAAACCAAAGTTGCCCCAGTGAAATTTGTCTCACTACCCCGCAAGGAACTTTGTGGAGCAGAATTAATGGCCAGCATGATTGATTCTATCCAACCCCGACTCAACCTCAGCAATTATAAGCTCTTTCTGTGGACAGATTCAACCATCGTTTTAGCATGGTTGCAAAAACCCGCCAATACATGGAAAACTTTCGTTGAAAACAGAGTCTCCTCCATTATTGAAAAGGTAGGAAGCGACTCATGGGCCCACGTCGAATCCAAAAGCAACCCCGCTGACTTGGCGTCTCGTGGTATCACAGTAGCTCAACTCTCCTCGAACGACTTATGGTGTCATGGACCGTCGTGGCTGAGACGTTCGCATTCGGAATGGCCATCGAGAACTTCCCCATTTTCAACAAAGGAAGAAGCTAAACCCATTCTAGTACATTCAACAACAAGTGGAAATCATGATATCCTGAATGTTTTTTCAGACCTCCCCAAGGCACTGCGCATCATTTGTCACGTGTTCCGTTTCTACTATCGAATAAATCACAAAATGAAACATCACGCTGTCGTGAGTGATGAAATTTCTTCAACCGAGCTTAAACTCGCTCAAACTCGTTTGATAATCGCTTGTCAAAAATCCTACTTCCCCACAGAATACTCTAACTTATCCGCAGGTCAGCCACTACACCGCAAAAGTAATCTCTTAACTTTTAATCCCTTTCTCGATAATGACGGGATGATGCGGATTAATGGCAGATTGGCAAACTCGCCAACACTTAGCTATGACGAGCGCTACCCCGTCCTGCTTCCTTATTACGCCAGGTTTACAAGGCTCTTTCTCAACTACCTTCATAGATATTCGCTTCATGGTCAAAATGCACTCCTGTATCGGCTGATGAGGACTCGTTTTTATGTCCCCAAACTGAAAACTTTAATAAAGTCCATACTTTCACAGTGCATCGTCTGTGTAAGACAGAAGAATCAGCGAAGTCAGCAAATCATGGCTGCATTACCGCCGGAGCGGACCAGCCTATCACGCCCATTTTACGACACCGGCATCGATTTCGCCGGACCATTTGATATCAAATCATATGCTGGACGTGGTTGCAAAGTTACAAAAGGTTACGTACTCGTTTTCATATGTTTTGCCACCAAAGCGATTCACCTTGAGGCGACTGGAGAAATTTCAACCCAGGCATTTTTAGCCGCATTCGCGCGATTCTTCTCCAGGCGCGGAACGCCTCACTGTTTGTACTCAGACAATGGGACGGCCTTCGTCGGAGCCTCTAATATTCTGAACGGCGATAAGCAACAGTTTCTGGCTCAAATGCGAAAAAAATTATTGTCCCAAGATAGTTTTTCCCCCCTGGAATGGCACTTTATTCCCCCCGGTGCACCCCATATGGGTGGCCTCTGGGACGCTGGGGTTAAAAGTTTCAAATCCCATCTTAAGAAAATGTGTTACAGTCAAAGTTTCACATATGAAGAGTTTTGCACCATGCTTGCACGTATTGAAGCCTGTTTGAACTCGAGACCCCTCAGCCCCATGAACGATGACCCTTCGAACTTATGTGCTTTGACTCCCGGCCATTTCCTCATCGGGACGCCATTGTTATCCCCTCCTGAACCAGACTTGTCTAACCATTCCCTCAGCTATGTCAATCGATGGCAAAAGCTTAAAATTCTCCATCAACAACTAGCTCGAAGATGGAAAGAAGAATATTTGATAGAACTCCACAAACGAGTAAAGTGGAAATACCCCGAACGTGATTATGCTGTCGGCGACCTAGTTGCAATCAAACAAGACAACTTACCCCCCAACCAATGGCGGCTAGGGCGCATCGACAAAACTCACCCCGGCCCAGATAGACGAGTCCGGGTGGCTGACATACACACTGCCAATGGCGTCGTGACCAGACCCATTACTAAATTAGTCTTGCTACCTAACCCAGGTCAACAATGACTATACGTTTTTCTTCCATTTCTTTCCTTTCCAGTCATCATGCCTCGCCACAACCGCAGAAGTGAATCACCTATTGAATTACAACAGGCTCCCACAACCCGCACTAAATCGACCGACAAACGCCACAAATATGACTGCCATATCTGTCGACAGAACCATCCCCTACGGAAATGCCTGAAATTCAAACAAATGAACGTATCCGAGCGAATAAAAACGGTAAAACGTTTTCACTATTGCGAAAATTGCCTTGCCCACTCTCATCGACTTTCGAGATGTGTCAACAAAGAGCGCTGTCGAACCTGTAGGGGCAAACATCATACCCTTCTACATCGCCACGAGCGTCTTAGCACGCCCATCAGAAATACTACGTCGGAGAATGGCCTTACAACCGTCATACCGACCGTCATCATCCGAATGGAACTGAATGGCAGTTGGGGTCGAGTGCGAGGACTTCTCAACCCATGCGTCAAGTCCAGTTCCATCGCAGCCTTCCTCATTGAGAGATATAAGCTTCCAGTGGAGTCACGTGATGGTAAAAAATGGTGCCGTATTTCTTTTCGATCACGCTTCGATGAAGGACCAACTTTTACGCTAACCGCCCGGGTGACAAAGGAATTACCAGTCTTTCAACCAAAAAAACGACTCGACGCTAGAGTAGCAGACACTTACCAAAACTTACGACTGGCCGATCCAGACTTCTACACCAACGGTTCAATCAACCTCATCCTTGGAGCTGATATCTACCCTCAATTAATCAGGAACGGTATTCAGCCGCAATCCCTTGTTTCACCTATGGCACAAGACACCCTGTTAGGGTGGGTTATCATAGGGAAATTTGGTTTTTGAAAACACATATATCAAGTATACGACACATAATTTTAATGAGAACTTTCCTATTTTATATAAAAAAAAAATATAAAAAAAAAAAAATGAGTTATACCAATATTAATTTATATTCACTTCACTTACACACATGAATTATTTCAACACTAACCTTAGACATTACCCAATACCCACGCAGTTGCGCATTTTATACTATTTTCATGGAATTGTATTTAACTTTATACGAATTTTAATCTAGTGGATCATAGTTTAAGACAATATTACACCCGCTGAGCCCACTGTGTTGCCACTATCCTCGTATCTTTCCGTTCGCCAAACTGTAATTGCACTATTGCAAGGGGAGCGGGATGTTTATGCACAAAACCTTATGTGAATGCATCTGAGTGTGTCCCTTTTTTACCTTGTTCTTTTCATGCTCTTTGCTTTTTATTTTGCATAAAATAAATCAAGTTAAACTTGCGTTGTACATATTTCTTGAAAAAGTTTTTTAGTTTTTTTGAGACGTGATCTAGTCGAGTGTATCGTAGCAGCGCAGTGGGCGAAGTGTTTTTTAGTGATTTAAATAGAAAGTGGTTTTTAAAATTAAATGAACATATATAAACTAAAGTTGAATTGAACAAAACTCTTGTGAAAGAAATACACCTGAAATAAATAAACACAAATAAATTATTATTAAAATTACCAACAACAAAAATAAAGGTTTTATTCTTAAATCTAAAAGGTCAACAGATACCCACTTTTCTATTGAAAAAAAAAGGTAAACCCAACAAACATATTTGAAAAAGTAAGTGCAGTGTGTGTAAACGTCATCACTCGTTCTACCATATCATTGCCGGAGATCCTCCCCAGAACCAGCTTCAGACCCCATCACCCACTGTGCAAGTAGTGGACACTCTCCCAATATTAGTAACACAGCAATATTACAACAAGAAAACAATTACAAAAAAAGATATACAATTGAGATGCTACATATAATTAATACACCCACGAACATACGAATGAATTACAAAACAGACACAGAAAATTGCGCGCATGCATACAAACATATATTATCTAAATATAAACAAAAAAGCTTTTAGTTTACTTTCAACTTTTATTAAAGTAAGACAATATTTTGAGCTTTGTTTTTAGTGTTTTTGTTTTGCTATTGTAATTATTATTTACAAATAATGTTAATATCTGTTTTTATTGCATTTGTTTTTTATAATAGTTTTTCCTGAGGAAGAGCACCGAAGGTGCTCGAAATATCGAAAAAAATAAAAAATCAATCTACAAGATTAACACATATTTAATAAAACATAAGAGTTTAATTAAATAAATGGTAGGACCTTGAGCCTGAAGAAAATAATAAATAGATACACACTCTAAGGTCGAAAAAAAAGAAAAAAAAATAATTAACATACAGTAGAATTCATTTATAGCGACCTCGGTTATAACGACCATCCGTTTATAACGACGGATTTTCAAAGCAAGTTTGGTTCTTAATAGTTTGTACATGCGCATGCATTCGCTTAGAACGACTCCGGTTTTAGCGACCATCTGCTTTTAATGACCAATTTGCACGTCTGCTTTGGAATAGACATTCGGTTATAACGACGATGTAAGTTCTGTGTACTAATTTTTATTTTTTTCATTCCATTTTTTGTCGTCAGCCAATACTAAATAAAGAAACATATACTGCGGGGAATCACAGAATTTGTTTTCGACTATCCCAAACAGAGGTGCAAATGACAAAGAAGAAATATTCAAACCAGTTTGAGTCGTAAAAGCTGATGGACGCATAAACATTCACTTTTTAATTACCAGCGGTGTTGTAGAAATTTTTTATTTACATAAGAATCTGTAATCCAGCTCAACCAAACGCAGGTAAGGTTGCGTGCTGCACTTTTACTTGGATAAATACTGAGTAAATGTATGTATGTTTTTCCAGAATGGACGTTAAAAAACGTAAGGTGTTCTCCATAAAAGAAAAGGCAGAAATTTTGCTGAAACTGGAAACTGGTTCTTCAAATGCAGCATTAGCGAAGGACTATTGCGTTTCGCATTCGACTATCAGTACGGTATGGAAAAACCGAGACGCAATTCGTAAGTGTTTTGAATCTGAGAATATGCAAAGAAAACGTATGCGTTCTGCTCAAAATTCTGATATAGAACAAGCTCTTTTGCAATGGTTCAAGACGCAAAGAAATAATAATGCTATTGTAACAACTTCCATACTTCAAATGAAGGCAGAGGAAATAGCGCAACTGCTTGGAAAGGATTTTAATTGCACTGAAAGTTGGATCTACCGTTTTCGAGAGCGCCATAACATAGTTTTGGGAACAATTTCTGGTGAGGCTTGCAGTGTCGACAAAAATCAATGCAGCGACTGGCTAGTTTCTGTATGGCCTAAAATACGAGAGGGATATCAAGCAAAATACATTTTTAATGTGGATGAAGCAGGGCTCTTTTATAAGCTTCCACCCAACAAAACCCTTAAATTCAAAGGTGAGAAGTGCTGCGGTGGTAAACAATCAAAGGTAATATGGATGGGTCCGAAAAAAAGAAAATGCTTGTCATTGGAAAATCCAAAATGCCGCGGTGTTTCAAGAATGTAAAATCGTTACCTGTGGATTATAAAGGAAATAAAAAGGCATGGATGACCTCAGAAATGTTTGAACGTATTTTGCGCGATTGGGACAGCAGTTTGAAAAAAGAGAAAAGAACGATTTTACTGCTTGTAGATAATTGCCCAGCACACCCAAATGTTCAAAATTTGTCATCAATAAAATTAGTTTTCCTACCACCTAATACAACGTCCGTCTTACAGCCAATGGACCAAGGGGTAATTAGATGTTTGAAAAGCAATTATCGCAAACAACTTATGCTGAAAATTATTCGCGATGCAGACAATAACACACAAAGCACCACTACTTTGTTAGATGCAATTGACATGGTGGCCTCAGCTTGGCAAAGTGTAAAATCAACAACAATAGCTAACTCTTTCCGACATGCGGGACTACTTCCAGCCGAAAGTGTGTGCCCAGATGCAGATTTCGAAGACGAAGATGATATTCCGCTTTCGTTGCTACAGGAAACATATAAAAATATGCAACAAGTAGCCGAATATATTGACTGGAATGAGTTCGTAAATGTCGATGACAACGTCGTGACATCAGAAGAGCCTTCATTGAGAGAAATAGTGGAGAACACAAAAGAAAATGATGAAACTCACAGCGATAATGAACCAGATGACGAAGATGAGCCAATCAAAATTCCAACTAGGACAGAAACCTAGAGTGCGGTGCACACATTAAAACAGTATTTACGATTTGGGGGTTCTGATATATCAGAGAGTTTATATAGTTCCGTTGAAATTATTGAAAGTAAATTATTAAAAGAAATTCTTGTAAATAGAAAACAAACCACAATTCTAAACTATTTCCAATCTCAATAAATATGAATATACATGATAAAAAAAAACTTAAAAATATTGTGTACACATATTTGGATACAACGACGTTCGGTTATAACGACGTATAATTTCGGTCCCTTGGCGGTCGCTATAAATGAATTCTACTGTATTTATAAAAACATTTTTATTTTTAACGGTTTATATTTATATTATTTACGGCCCTTTTCACAATGTGCGATTAAGAGTTAACATGGCCTTTAACGGAAACTTTGCCATACAAAACTCGCCGTTAAAGTCCACGTTAACTCTTAATCATACATTGTGAAAAGGCGCCTTATTGTTCTATATTAAATTGTTTATATTTATTTATTGTTCTTGGCACAACAAATTCAAGTTGAGCCGGTTACGGTTGATACCGCTACTAGGAGGATATTTATAGAGGATGAAGTTCATGAAGTGTTGCAAACAATTATGGAAGTCCCTATCTTGCAATCTATGATACTGGATTCAATCGGAAAGATTGAGATGGGTGAGAAAGTGTTCCACATGGGTTATGCAAATATACTATCAGCATCGCATAACGCCTTGGAATACTCCACTGTTTGTATAAATCCCAATAACACTAGGGAAATTTTGGAACAGTTGGCAAATCCTGATACCCCTTTGCCCGCACGACAGGAATACATGGCATATAATAGTATTCCAGGAGCGCACGTGGTTGGCAACTTACTGATGAATGCCGATCAAATTTACCCCGCAAACTATGATGTTGCGGCGTTTCGTATGGATGTTCACGCATATAAGAACTTGCTTCCAGAGGCTTCCCAAACATACAGTTCTAAGGACATCTTTCGGCGGGAAAGCTGCATTAAGTGGCCTATTTTCAGGCCGGCGCACTTCGACACATCTAGTGTCGTCATTCCTAGCGAATGGACCGCCAGTATTGGCAAGGTGCCGCGTCATGGACGCAAGAGGGGAAGTTCGCGAGATCGAGGCACTCCATGCAGATTGCCGATCGTACGTTGGGTCAATGCTTTCTGGAGAGCGAGCAAACTACTGTTCAATGGAACCTACGCCACATGTAATGACAGTAGTGGGTATGGCAAGTCTGGTTGGTGAGGAGTGTTTCGTACACTCTAGATATGAGATGGTGGCACATTATTCCGTCACTAGCACCGCCAGCACTATCTTGATAAAAATAATAAGCCCAGTATATATGTACCTTTAAATAACACTGACGTCAGAAAATATTATAGTCTAAAGATTTCCCCCGAGATATGCTACATCAAACGAGGAATATCTACAGTAACATATATACAAATGAATAATTTGTTTACTAACGGGAATTTTGACTTAGGAAATTTTTTCTCTAGGCTCGAAAATGTGGCCGGTAAACTCAATATTGTAACGACAAAAGTCGACACCGCCTTGTTTTTGCCGTACAACATTTATTTGATTATTGCATTATCTATTATTTCCAATTATCATTACCAAATATTCATGTAAATATTAAACGAATGATTTTATATCCTTTTAAGTTGTAAAATATGAATTATTATCATAATCTGCTTATAAATAATGAATTTATAGCTCTTATTTAATTAATATCCATGTTAGCAACGATTCTTCATTGTGTTCAATATTATAATTTGTAACGTTTAATTTAAAAGTAACGTCTATAAATGGAGACGTCATCTATAGGCGAATAGTAGAGTTAAACTAGTAGTAGTTACTGTAAATTACAACACTGAATATTAAGTTACGTTTTATGACAACCGAATGTTGTAGCAAAATTTTAGTATTTAAGTAGTAGCAGAATGAATAAAGGCCGGGACACATAGAATCCGTCGTACGTTATACGTCGCCTTTTTCAACTGACATTAACGTAACGACGGAGGATGTTGACACAATGTTTTTTCTTCGCATGTTTCTGCAGCTAAATTTGATTTGATTTTATTTATTTATATTATTTGTTTTTATTGTTTTATTTAATTTTTGGTGCCAAACAGCAGAAAAAACTAAATCGAAACAAAGCAAAAACCAGCTGATAGCTGTCAAAGTACTCGACGTACGTTAAAAGTTAAAAGTTGGCCAACTTTAGTACTTTGCGTTGACGGAAACGTACCGAATGTGACTAAGCTCATAAGAAAACATGTATTTCAACTTAGTTGTCAGTTGAAAAAGGCGACGTATAACGTACGACGGATTCTATGTGTCCCGGCCTTTAAATCTTCAGTCTGCTTGTGGCTGCCGACTACACAGGCCCAAATAAGTCTTCTAGTTTCAATAAGATTGTCTTATTAAAAAGTTTTTAGGCAAAGGGGCGTCACAGCAGACAGAACCGAAGAAATAACAATAAGACTGTCTTTAGTTTTATGCAGAAAATCTTATTAATTAAGTTAATAAGGAAATCTGAATAAAATAATAAGATATCTTATTGTTTGCTCATTTTTTTATGCATTTTCATACAATTTCGTGTATTTGTGTGTAAAAATTTATAATTGTATGAAGAAATTCATTTATTTTTATGTAGAATGTCTTATTGAATTTATTAATAAGAAAATCTTCTTAATCATAAACGATGTCTTATTGAATTTATTAATGAGAAAGTCTCCATAATTATATGAGATTTCTTATTGAATTTATTGATAAGAAACTCTTCTTAATTTGTTGTTTGCTTGTTAATGTCTGCTCAAAACGTCCATTAACACGCAGTTTGCTAAAACATTGAAATTAGCTGTTGAAAAAAGTATGTGTTTGTTGTCTTATTATTACTGTTAATATTGTTGTTCTTTTCGACAACTCGGTTGACAACGCAAAAAAGTGCAGCTTGCTGAGCACAATGACAATTCGTTTTCAGTTTGTCTTGAAACGTGTTTGGTGACTGCAACGAAAATATAAGTGTATTAAATAGTTTTGAGTTTTCAGAGTAAAACATTAAATTAAAAGTACATACATACAGTAAATAAATATTAGTGATGAATATTTATTAAATTTATAATAAAAATATTTTTAAAATTCCATTCTTATCCTTTATTGTGAAGTGCGTTTCTAATATTTGTTGTTGCGAACTGATATTCCTCTAATATTTGTTGTTGCGAACTGAGTAACAAATCAAAAAATTTAATATTTTAAACAGTTCCCAACAATAAACAATATAGGTTTCACAGTGAGTAGTGCAGTTATTAAATGCCGTTATGAGAGCATCAGTTTGTGTCAGGGTTGAGCGTTTACTCGTTTTATGTTCATACTTGTGAAATATTTTATAAAATTTTATGTTTCTTTTCAGTTCTGTTTGATTTCTATTTTTTTCAATAATGTTCAATTTTATTACTGAATCAAATAATTTATTTTCCTCGCAACCGAGCCAAGAAAATGAAGTACTCCAGCTATTTAAGTCTTGGGATATGACTGAAGAAATAATATCTAATTTAAATGATCGCGGCATAAATTCCGAAATTGTTTTATTAAATATGGAAATGGAAGATATTGATTATTTATTTGATAAGTTTGACACAAAATTTTTTGGTGAAAAAATAAAATTTAAGGCTGGATTAAGGGCATGGCGGAAGCAAATGGTAAGATATTCATTATAATAGTGATAAGTAATACTTAAAGGAAAAACACACATCGAATTGAAAATACTTATATTTTTTTCCAGAATAAACCATTTATTTGCGATGCGGACACGCTGTCAACAAACAATCGTATACTTGAATGGTTGAAAAATATTTCCGATCAGTTGACTTCTAGCGAAAGATCAAGCGTTTCCCTTGCAACTACTACTTCAAAGGATTTGGAAAATATTTTGAAATCGACAGTGAAAGGCCAACTGGTATTATCGTATCATGAAAAAAATGGAAATCTAGATAGCAAACATCAAAAATACCTAACACACTGCATTGTTGAACTGTATGCTGGAAATGGTAAAATGAGCAACAACGAAATGAAGGAATGGTCTTATGAGATTCATAAAACTTTTCCGAAAGAGCGGCCGGTAGTATATCATAAATATTGTATTTAAACAATTTAATTGAATTTATTACTATTTGTTTCTAGGAAACATATTTCCTTGATCGGAAGAAAGGAATGAAAAATCCCACTGGTAAGCTCTTTTCGCGCTGGGTTAATTCACCTAAAATAAAAATTACAACAGGAATAGAAGATGTTCAATCGGAAGAGGTTTCTATAGATTTTGGTAACCAATTTATAACCTATATTTATTTCTTTTAATATAACAAAAAAGATATTACAGATGATTACTGTGAAAAAAAATGCTGGTTAGCACATCACTGCGTTCCTTGGGATACAGTTAAAAAATGATGGAAAGAAACGTCAGCTCTTCGGATGAAAAGTGTAGGAAAATTAACAGATTTTTTAAGGGAGTGGCCACGATACAACGACTCAAACGGTTACGAGCTTGTAAGTAATTGCTAATCCTTAATTGAAATTGTTGTCTTATTTTTTAATAAAATAAATTGCTTGTCTTGTTAGATTGAAATAGATTTCGAACATATCCACCCTGGAAAATGCAATCAATTTTTTAAGAAGCTTGACCCATTTTTGAAGAAAATTATACCAATTTTAAAATCAGATGTTAAGGATGTAGCTTGCAGAGAAATGTTTTTATCCAAGCTTGACGATGAAAAAACCACCATCGGTATTGATAATGATAATGTTATTTATAATTGTTTATTTCTAATATGGATTCGTTTAAAATTTTACAGATTCTAAATATTGTGTTATTACTCTGTTGCTTCACGCGCTTTTGCAACCTCAGCGTCTAAATAAGACAACGAAACCGACTATAGCTGATGGACAGGCTGACTTCATCACTTTAGTCACTACTCCAAATGACGTTCAACCAAAACTTTCGCAGCTTAAAGAGGAGTACGCGGCCAAAAAAGAAACATTGCAGCCAAAAATAATAGTTGTTGGGTCAGACTATGCTAATATTTCGGAATACTTTATATACTGTGATGGCATTAAATGGAGGTGCTACACATATATGAAGTGCATGGAGTATATTATTAAACTAAGTTACGTATTTAAAATTCACTATTCACACAACAGCAAGCAAGTTTGGGCATTTATGGAACAATTTTTTTTTGAACTAAAGTCAGAAGACTTTTCTTCTGTTTCAAATCTTTTAAGCAAACTAAACTCTGATTAAATTGTTGATTTAAAACCATTGAAAATGCCAAAATTTGCTTGCTGTTTATGTGAAAAGACCCATTTGCATCCTGATTTGCTCATAACCCACTTAAAAGTAGATCATGGTGTGCCTACTATATACAAATTTGTCTGCAATGAAGAGAATTGCAAACAAAACTTTCATAATATACATAAATTTAAAAAAGCATTTAGGGAAACATACGAAAGAAATTGTGCCTGATGAACACGGTGCAAGTCTAACTGTCGAAAACGTCTCAATCTTGCAAAAAACACCTACTTTATCAGATAACACAACACAGTCATTGCAAGAATTGTTACCTGCTTTCAAACAATCAAATGTATCATTTCTTCTCGATCTGCACAACAACACGACTTTACCTCGAAATCTAATACAAAATATTCAAAATTCTATTACTGAACGTATCACACTTCCAATAGCTCATATGCTTAGACAAGTAAATATCAGCGAAGAATTAGTACGTGTCATATCTAATCCATTTTTAGATATTGATACTGAATATAAGTTTTTCAAAGAATTGGAAAAACTCCAACTTTATAAACCTCCAATTAAATATACCATAGCTAATGTTCTCTCTACCATTATCTTAAACCATAATCCTACTCTTTCAGAAGCAAAAGTAGAAATAACTCTTATTGATATCCAATTTCAAATACAAAAGTTTTTGGAAAGTGAGGGAGTTTTAAAAAAAATTCTTTCAAATATGAAACATGTTTCGACTTTCAATTCATATTATAGCTTTCTCAGTAGTAGTCTATGGAAAAATAAATATAATTGTAATAATTTAGATATTGATCAAAATTGTTTTACATTACCAATATTCTTATACTCTGATGATTTTGAGGTTAATGATCCTCTTGGTTCAAAATCCGGGCAGCAAAAAGTTTGTGGATTTTACTACTCTTTTCCAAGTCTACCAAAATTTCAAAGCAGTAAAATGACAAATATATTTGTTGCTGGTTTTATCAAAACCCAAGATTTGAAAGATTGTGGTTTAAATATATCTTTAACACCACTTATAGAAATTTTTAAAAAATTACAAGTAGATGGTTTGAATATAAAAACAAATGACGGTCATTACAGAGTACATATAGAAATTATGCAAATCTTAGGCGATAATTTAGGTTTGAATACACTATTGGGGTATAATAACTCGTTTTCATCTAATTATTTTTGTAGAATATGTAAGAGACATAAAAAAGAAGCAGGAACCGATTGTGTAGAAATAGCAAATTCTTTGAGAAATTTTACTAATTATGAAAAAGATGTTTCACTTAACGACCCATCAAATACAGGTATTAAAAATTCTTCAGTATTCAATACGCTACCAAATTTTCACGTAACTAGTAACATTGCTTGCGATATAATGCACGATGTATTGCTGGGCGTTTGCACGTACAATATAAGTAAGATATTGCATTATTTTGTGTATGGTAAAAAATATTTTTCTTTACAAACATTGAATTATAGGAAGCAAATGTTTCAATATGGAGATACAGAGATAAAAAATTCAAGCCCATCTATACAAAAACATCACATTGAAAATTCTTCATTCAAAATGAGCGCGAAACAAATGAAAACGTTTGTTCACTTCGTACTTCTAATGATCGGAGACCTAGTTGATGCAAAGGATTCGGTTTATAAATTTTTAATTCATTTTATAAAATTAATTGATATATTATTGCTACCAAATTATGATAATGAAACATTACATAATCTTCAATTAATAATAAAGGAGCACAATGAAACGTATCAAAAACTTTTTAAAGAAAATTTGAAACCTAAATTTCACAATTTAGTCCATTATCCAAACTTAATAAGAAAACTGGGTCCTTTGAAATATTTTTGGTCATTCAGGTTCGAATCTCAACACCAATTGCACAAACAATACGCTAGAAGCATAACCTCAAGACTTAATATTTCCTTATCTTTGGCAATTAAATCATCGTTAAGATTTGCAAACTGTGTTTTAAACAACAATTTCTTTCAAAATGAATATGTGTACCAGTGATGCCAAAAGTAGGGAATTTTCCCTTTTTGTAGCGATTTTTTCGGAAAATTTCAAGCGTAGGGAAAAAAGGACAGATTTTTTATTTGAAGGCATATGTAGGGAATTTTCAAAATATTATCTTTTTTTCAATATATTGTGTAAAAATACGAAAACATTCATATTATTTTCATTTAAAAATTAAAAGTTTTCATATGTCGTATAATATTTTTTATCGAAAACCCTATACTATGAGTAGTACTCATTGAGTACTAACAGTATGGCAATCTTCAAGAAGTGTCAAAACCACAAAATATGCATGCACGCATTTGAATCTATCTATACACATGCAGGGTGCACGTAGACAGCTTATTTTTAAAATTCCTATTGCATATTGTCAAACTCTACATATATGAAACCTGACGAACAGTTGTTTATGCATGAGCTTGTTTGACAATTAGAAAACAAAAATATTTCTGTTATTAAATGAGCTTACCTTGTTTATTTTGCATATATGTTTGTGTATAAGTATATCGGTACGAAATTCATAAAATTACCAAGGCGCCACAAATTGAAACTGTGTATACATAAGTCTTTACAAATAAAATACCACATGAAATACATTTTAGTAATTATTAAATATAATAAAAAATGTATTAAGAAGGTTTAAAGCATAAAATAAAAAATAAATAAGAAGGTTTTGTGGGCTAGGCCATTTTTGTACTCATTGGCAAATGTATGTATTTATATTACTTTGTGATTTATGTATGTCATTGCAATACATTTATAGAATAATGTCATCCGACTCATCTTTAGAGGAAATAGAAGTTATTGAAAATAAATACCGAAAACAACGATTTTGTTCAACTTGGTTACAAGAAGACAATTTTAAGGGGTGGTTGGAGCCAGTTCAAAATAATGACTTCAAGTGTAAGTGCAAGGCTTGTGACAAAGTATTAAACTGTGGGAAATCCGATCTTTTGAAACATGCTGCAACAAAGTCCCATAAAAAGCTGGTAGTAGCCATAAGTAGTTCAAAAAGAATTGAGTCCTTTTTTGCCAAAGAAGACCGTAATAAGAGCAATGACATCGAAAATTTTGAAATACGAATTTGCATGTTTTTCGCTGAGCATAATGTTGCCATACAAATAGTAGACCATTTGATACCACTTTTGAAGGAAATTGTTCCGGATTCATCAATAATAAAAAATACTAAATTAGGTAGAACCAAATGCAGTAAAATTATCCTTAATGTTTTGGCTAAAGACGAAAAGGAAAATTTAATACAAAATCTACAGCATAGTATGTTTTCAGTGCTAATTGATGAAAGTACTGATGTTGGTTCAAATAAAGTGATGTGTGTTCTTGTAAGATATTTTGACGTAAAACAAGAAAAAGTCTCAGTACAGTTGCTTGATTTATTACATTTGGGATCGAATTGTACAGCCGAATCGTTATATGATCAATTTAAAAGAATGATAATATCGTACAATATTCCATATAAAAATATTATTGGCCTTTGTTGCGATGGTGCAAGCGTGATGGTCGGACAATATAATTCTTTTTCATCAAGACTAATAGAAGATAACCCACATGTGATTACAATTAAATGTATATGTCATTCAGCTGCAATTATTGCAAACAAAGCTTGTTTGATGCTGCCACGCGCGCCGGAGGAATTAATAAGACAAATTGGGACATATATTTCCGGAAGTTCGAAAAGATGTGCGCAGTTGGGAGATTTTCAGGAAATTCTAAATGTAGAAAAAAGGAAGATACTAAGAGCATCAGCCACTAGATGGCTTTCACATCAAAAGTGCGTCGAAAGAATTTTGGAAAATTGGTACGTTTTAATTGAATATTTTAAATTCGCATCTACTCAAGACAAATTAAAATCAGCTGATATGATACTAGCTGAATTATCAAACGAATGCAACAAGGCCTATCTGCTTTTCTTAAAGTATGTATTAAACTATTTCAATTCGTTAAATGCACTTTTTCAATCAAAAAAGCCTTTAGTGCATGCTCTCCATTCGGAATCACTAAAAATATTTTTTAAGCTTGGGCAAAATTTTATCAAAAAATCAGAATTAAGATTCGATTGCGTTGTAAGATCTCCTCATATTTCTTTGAAAATTGAAGAAATTTACGTTGGCGGTGAATGCGAAGAATTATTAAAAACTTTTCCGAAACAAAGCGCATATCAGGTAAAATGTGACTGCCTTCAATTCTATATGACAGCACTCGAGGAAACTCAAAGAAGACTTCCTCTGAAAAACGAAACAATTTTTAAAGAAATGGAATTTTTGAAGCCCGAAGCGGCAATTGGTGGCATAAATAAAAACGTTTTCCAGTTTAAATTATTGTGTCATAATTTTAAAATTAATGTTAACGAACTTACGCAAGAGTGGTTAACAATGGAATATAACTTCTCTGAACTTGAAAAACAGCGCTTATCTAAGCTTGATATAGAACTGTTCTGGTCTGAGATATGCAAGTCCAAAAATTTTAATGACAAGCTTTTATTTCCGAATTTTGCTAAATTGGTAAAAATTGTATTAGCTTTACCACATGCTAATGCGGATGCTGAACGGGTATTTTCTGTAGTTACAGACGTCCGAACAAAAAAGCGGAATAAGTTAAGCCATGATATTTTAAACTCAATTTGTATAATTAGATCTCATCTACAATCTAATGCATTAGACTGCATAAGCTTTAAATGTACAACTAGTCATTTTAACAAGATAAATTCTAAGTATTTATATAACTAAACTTTGTACACTATTATTTTTGAAATTAAATTTTTATATGTGTGTATATCAGATGCGGATACAAGGGGCGAGGGAACGGGAGTTTCCACCCAAAAGCTCAAGCTGGATCCGCGCTTGGTGTATATACATAAGTATGTATGTAGCATGTACATATTTATTTTCGTTTTTTGTTTGTTATTACTAAATGTTAATGACTTTTGTACCTGATGAAATAAATGTACAATATTTATAAAATGTTAAAAAAAATATGCATTTGTTTGTCTGTTGCTAAAAATAATACATTTTTAGCGTAGGGAAAAATGTAGGGAACATTTTTTCCGTTGTAGGGAAAAAAAGGGATTTTTTTTAAGGCATGTAGGGATTTCTTAAAATTTCCACTGGCATCACTGATGTGTACACTGATATGCGTCCAATTGAATTGGAAAATTATTATTTATATATATCTCTCAATTTATCTAATATAAAATCATTGACTAGAACAAACTCTGTTGTCTTCAGAGGCATTAATTTTAAAATTGCACATATTGTGACACTTTTTGAACATGCTGTCAGCATTTACGAAATAAGCGATTTTTTAATAGAAGATAAAAAAGTTTATATTATTGGAAAACAACATGAGTGCTTAAATTTTGCTGAAAAATATCAGTCATACCTTGTTGGAAATGCAACCGAAACGTATAAAAAAATAAAATTTCACTTATTACAAGGACCGCCAATCCATTTTTATATGTTAAACAATGGCCTCAAAGTCATAAGATTAAAAAAATATTGGTAAATGAACATAATTTTTTTTAATTAAAAATAATTAATATACATAATATTAATGAAATTTATTTGTACTTAGTTTGGTTTTTTTTGTTTCTTAAAATGATAAAATTTATATAAATACTATAAAATGTATTTTAAGTAACATACTTATTATTATAACATACATATTATTATACACATTTATAATATAAAATAATAAATAATAATAATGATAAAAATAATTATTCTTTTCTTCTTATTTCCATAAGATGTCTTATTGATTTTATTAATAAGGTTTTCTTCTTATTTCCATAAGATGTCTTATTGATTTTATTAATAAGGTTTTCTTCTTATTTCCATAAGATGTCTTATTGATTTGATTAATAAGCTTTTCTTCTTATTTCCATAAGATGTCTTATTGATTTTATTAATAAGCTTTTCTTCTTATTTCCATAAGATGTCTTATTGATTTTATTAATAAGCTTTTCTTCTTATTTCCATAAGATGTCTTATTGATTTTATTAATAAGGTTTTCTTCTTATTTCCATAAGATGTCTTATTGATTTTATTAATAAGGTTTTCTTACTTCCATAAGATGTCTTATTGATTTTATTAATAAGATTTTCTTTTTACAATAACAAGTCTTTCTTATTGGTGAAAAACCATAGAGAAGTCTTATTAACTTTGTTCTATTTTATAGAGCATTTTATGTAGACATTTAGCTCTGTGTAGATAAGTTCACTAAGTTGTTGGTAATTGAATCGCTGGCAACATTGTGAATTATAGTAATAGTAGACAATTGTTAAGGGAGAATATGCTAACAATGCCGTCAGCGAGTTAATGGGCAGCAGAGTTTGATAATTGAATCGCTGGGCTCTTGCTGAGCAACAGCCGTTAGACTAGCACCGTTGTACAGTTTTAGTTGTACCGCTGGACTGTAGTATATTAGACTAGGTTAGATGGCTCACCGAGCTAATTGAGTGTATATAAAGAAACTGAATTTCGAGAAATAAATTCTACTCCGTCTTTCTCTCGGGTCTCTGGACAACGGCGAGTGATACCCCAGCCGAAGAATCATCGTTACAGTGAACCAACCAAAACTAGAAACTTACAAAAACAATACTTGGGTGTTTTGTCTGCTCATTTCTTATATAGTGGTTGCATAGAAACCAGTTACGACTTTGATAACCTAATAACAGAAATCAACGCTCATTATAATATAGATTATTCTATAATAAAGCATATTATATAGTAATAAAGTAATAAGAGAATATAATATTAAAAATGGAAAGGAAGTCAGACAGAACTCTAAAGAACCAGGAAGAAGGTGCTAAGTTGTCAGTTAATGATAAAGCAATCTTCGATATGGTTGGTACATCACCTGCTGGAGTTATTGGTCATCTATGTGATTATGACGACGTAATTTGTAATGCGAGGTTCTTTGAACAAGGATCTACTTCTCAGATTTTCATGCTATAATAATGTTTTTTCTTCGGTAGTTAAATTTTCTTTACAATTAGTAATTAGTTTTTTTTCATATTTTTGTAATTATAAATATATTACTTCCTTCTTATTATCATTATTATTATTAGTAACTATTTTCTTATCATTTATGGTATTATCAGTAGGTATTATTTATAGTTATTATTTTTATTCTTGTTACACCTATCATTATTTCTGTTAAATAGTTTCTATGCCTAACCATATGCAATGGTTATATAGTGATGATGCAAGATCTTAATTTTTTCTGTTCTATGAGATTTTATCACAGTTACATTTGATTTATGCCAGTTAAGGCTGGTATAATTCTGGATGATGTCTGAAATTACTGCTCGGGAAACTGTTCGATGAAAGCTTCATGTCAATTCAGGCTGCCAGATTATGAAGGAAAAAAACGCCAAGTTAGGAATGAACCGGAAAATGTATTTAGCCACGGAATAAACAAATTCTTATGTTCATGTGTATCTATATGTACATACATCCCCGAGGATACAAAACTTTACATATAATACTACAATATTCTGTTACGCTTGGCTGAAACAAAATAAAGGTGTAACTCCACTATCAAAATTTTATTTATTAATTTTTTTTCATATATATTTGTATATGTAACTTCAAAATCGAAAGAAGAACAGGACAGAAGAAAAAAACTCTTTCGAATAGGGGAAAACTGGGTAGATTTATTACCTTTAGTGTCATATATTGAATATACTGATTTTGCCTGCAATTTAATTCATTTAAATTTCTTATCAGTTATAGCTGATTCGTAGACTGTGTTTAGTAGGAACAAAATCAAGTAACTTCGTATTGTGCCAACTATTGACCAATGTTGACAACGTATTGTTAGTCACAATTACCCGTACCTATGCTTGTACACAATTCCGTGTTGCTTGAACATTTACCACATTGTAACAAATACGGTTTCCGCTAAGAAATAAAAATTCTTTCTTGTCGATCTGCTGAACAACGCACATCTGGTGTAAGAGCTCGCAAAGTTCATTTAGTTAGTTATCCGTGGAAGTAGTTATATCCAGGAATACCATAACTTTTATATTTGTCTCAAAACTTTTTAATTTATGTACATCAAATGTATATATACGACGTTTTTTTTATAGTCCAGGTAATATTACTTTTCTGCAAATCCATTTTTGTGTTGTCACAATTAACACCAACAATAATTTTTAGATTGCAAAGTACCTGACATAATTATAACATTAATCGACACTTCAACCATTGTTAGTGCAATTTTATTAATTCTTTAATTGGCCTCGGTGAAAAATCATTATATGAAGAAGAGTGGCGAAAAGACACCAGTAACCGCAAGTAAATTTGTGTCCTCATCGTGGTGGACTCATAAATTGATCCACCAGTCTTTTTTCTGCTACTTGGCCATGCTCAGTAGATCACTGGGTTGCTGAACCACTGCTCAGTCATCCTTTGTATCAGCAGAAGAAAAGGCAAAAACGAAAAGAAGACAAGCAGAAATAATTATCATCAGAAAGCATCATCATTTGGCCAGCCTTAGTTCTATATATCCCACAGGAAAGATTCCTAAACCCTATAAACGTTATAAGTATAAAATATTTCAACCATAAACATTTTTATAATTATAATTTTTGTAATTTTTTTTGCAAAAAGAACAAGGGGAAAATTATATAATGGTAAAGGTAGGATCACACGATTGCCGCAATGCACCAATTATTGGTCTATTTTATATGCCAATCGCGTGATTTCACAATTTATTGTCCCATACGGCAATCGAGAACAATATTGTGGTTATTTTCCCCAATCAAATGCAACTCTGGTGCGGCAATCGTGTGAACGGTTGATAGGCAACCATGCGCCAATAAAAATGTAAAAAATGCACCAATATTTATTGTGTTCTCGTGCGTCAATCAAAGAAGACACTTCGCGTCAATAGTTAGTTTTTTTATAATTAAATTTGTTCGTGTGATTCTACGGTCTGTAATTATGTATATTTTAATTACAGTTTTAATATGGAATTCGATAACTGCATTGAAATGGATGATTCTACTGAACTTGTGTACTTTTCCGTTGATCAGGAACCACAAACACCTTTGCCTAAAAAAAGAAAAAAACCAAATGTATCTTCATCTTGGACCTACAGTGATGTACAGGAGTTGATACAAGCTGTGGAACAGCATCCATGTGTTTGGGCATATTCTTCCTCAGACTACAAGGATCGCTATAAACGGGAGCAGGCATGGCGGGAAATTAAAACAATTTGTACAGGGCACACGGTAGAAGATTGCAAAGCCAAATGGTCCAATGTCAAAACGGCATTTCAAAATGTAAAAAAAAACTTAAGGGCGATTCCGCGGGAGACGATTTTTGACATAAATTTTTAAATCACAGTATTTGTTACTTTTTTTTATACCAATACAAAGAGAAAGATATAAATTTAATAATAAAAAAAACTTTTAAGAACTTAAGTTATTATTTTAATTTTTTGGCACACTCAGAAATGGTGGCGCCTGAAGACTTGATGCAAACCATTCATCAACACTTTATAATTTTTCCACGAAATCGCTATTACCGGTGGATTGAGGTTATATTTCACTGATGAATATTGAAGTCATAACATTTGTTTATTGCCTTATATAAAAAAATTAAATATTTATTATTATTTTTCTAACAATATTGATTAAATAAGAAACCATTATTGGTCAGTTGCACCCGCGATATAAAAAGAAATGAAAGTTTGGTTTTCTTGAAGAAATAAATTGGTAATTTTTTGAAACTTTGTTAAAGTAAGGAGAAATAAAAGGAAAACTTGATTCAGTCGCAATAGAAGGTATGTTGTCATTTTAATTAAAATTAACGTTGACTAAAATGAGTTGCACCCGCGATCAAAATATTAGAATCGCGGGTGCAACAGTTATGACTCTTACGATTACATTGTTATTTGTCATATATTTTTCATTTATCAAGTTTTTGATAACTTCATATATTATTTATAATTACTGATTCCTATTTAATAATTATTTATTGTTAATTTTTTACTTTTTTTGTATAAATAGATCAAATAAAATGGCAGAACAACAGCAAGAAGCAACTGCTTCTCAAAAATATCGGCGAAAACTAAAGGAAAATCCTAAACTTCTTGCAAACCATCTCCGTCGAGAAAGGGCTCGTGATTTGAAACGTAGAGAAGTTATGAAAAAAAATATAGAAGAAAATGAAGAGTTAAAAATTCTGGCTAGAATGCGTTCAAAAGAAAGAATGCGGGCAACAAGAGAACGTCGTAAAGAAGCGAAAATTGGAAGAACAAGTGTTTCATATAAGAATTCTCGTACGTTGGGAAAAGCAGTAGCAAAAGTGAAGCGTAATTTACCCACTAGCCCTACTAAAGCAGTTGAAGTTATCAAAAAAATTGCTGCGGAATTTCAAGTTGCTGTCATTGATCCCCCTAAAACGATGCCTTCTAAATCGATAGGTGAAGTCAAAGAAAAAATTCGTAACTTTTATGAAAGAGATGATATTAGCAGACAAATTCCCGGAATGAAAGATGCTAAATCAATAAAAACAAGTACGGGAGAAAAATTAAGAGTCCAGAAGAAAACGATGATTATGAGCGTCCGTGAAGCTTTCGAGCTATTTCAAATAAGTTTCCCCGAAATATCAATTGGCAAGACTCTTTTTTATAATGAAAGACCTGCTTACGTTTTGCCAGTCAACGAAACTCCTCATAATGTTTGTGTATGTACAATACACTCAAATTATATTAATCTTCTTACTGCTATTTCAAAACATCTGACAGATTTTCCCAAAACACACCGAGAGCTACTAAATCAGGTGTCGTGTAATATCGATAATGAAAATTGTATGTCAAATGATTGCGATGTATGCAAAAATTCCAATATTTGGAATACTACCCTAGATTCTAATCCAAATGTTGAATGGAAGACCTGGATTTTGGAGAATCAGAGACCAAAACAGATCGTAGTGAATAAACCGTTTAGGGAAGCGTTAAATGAACTACGTGAGAACACTACGAAATTTAAGCTGCATTTTTTAGTTAAAAATGTCCAGTCTGAGTACTTTCAAAGCGCAAAAGAAAACGTGACTGGCGAAGAAGCCATTGTACAAATTGACTTTGCTGAAAACTATGGATTAATTAGTCAAGACGAAATACAATCAGCTCATTGGTGTCATGGGCATGTGACGCTTTTTACATGCTGTATTTGGACAACTGACAAACTTCACTCAGTGGTCATAGTAAGCGATGAACTAAGCCACAGTAAATATACAGTTCATGTTTTCCTGCAGAAAATTTTTCAGTACATTCAGTCAATAAATAATAATATAAAATCTACACGTATCTTCAGCGACAATTGTGCCGCTCAGTTCAAGAACCGATATGTAATTGAGAGTATGAATACTCTTAAAGCAGAACACGGATTTACTCACCTTGAATGGAATTTTTTTGCTGCTTCACATGGCAAAGGTGCCGTCGATGGACTCGGAGGAAGTGTGAAAAGATCAGTGTGGACTGCTGTTAAAGCTCGGAAAGCAATTGTTAACAACGCCGAAGAATTTTATGATATAGCTCGTCACCTTTCTCCAAAAATTTTTTTTATATTTGTATCCCAAAAACAAATTGAAGAAGGAAAAACCATGTTAGATGATAGGTGGAAAGGACTAAAAAATATACCAGCTATTCAATCCAAACATTTTTTTCAATTCGAGGAGGGTAAGAGCATTTGTGTTGCACGAACGTCGAAGTCTAATTTGAAAAGCAAATTAGTTTTGACAACTGCTACTAAAAAAAACGTAATAAAATTACAAAAAAAATTACGCAAAAGTTACGCGTTTCTGATGTTTACAGCGATTCTGAAGATGAACCTTAAAGCTGATAAATCGCTGAATATTCCAAACAAATAATTTATTGAAGTTACATAGGAAAGTGCTAATTAGTGATACAGCATCTATGATCTCATATCTTTAATTTAAAGTTACATGGAAATGTTTATATTCACTACAGTGAGACGTGTTGCACCCGCGATAATTTTACGTTGCACCCGCGACTGGATAAAACGTGAATAATTTATAATATTCATTTCTTTTAATAATTTTATTTAAGTTAATAATTAGTTTTTTTTGTATTCTTTTAAAGAATGTAAAAATAATTTAATAAATCTTCCATAATTAACAGACTTTTTTCATTCTAGCTTTATGGCCTTTAATGGTGGGCCGATTTCGTTGCACCCGCGATAGCACTTTGGACCTCTCCTGTGTCTATTTATAAATTTTATTAAATGTTTTTTATATTAATTTTTGTAAAACAGATTACAATGTAATCCTGCGACCAGTCATTTCCTTAAAAAGAGTTTTTATTTTCCTAGTAAGAAGCCTTGAGTGAGTCTAAATGTTGCACCCGCGAGTACGGAATCGCCCTTAAGGCAAAATCTGGCCAGGGAGCCGAAAACATCAAGCCACATTGGCCGCATTGGTCTGCAATGCAATTTTATAATCACCATTCAACATCAAAAAGCTCATGTACAGTGTCAACGTTAGATTTGGAAGAAACTCAGAGAGCAGTACGTCACAAAATTCTACCCTGCCTGAGACAGCAACGACTTCCCTCCCTGAGATAGTCAAGCTAGACAAAACTGACATGTTGCAGCGTGCAGTCAAGTATTTAGAGGCGGAAGAAGACAATTGGCATGCGATTGGGATGTATATGGCATCACAAATGCGAGAAATTACCAAGAAAAACAAGAAGACTGACAACAAATTGCACTTGGAGCTTGTTAAAGCCGTAATGGAAGCAACTTTGGAAGTAGAAGAAGAAAATTAAGACTTCATGCATAAATGTGTTTCGTTGTTTTTATTTGTATTTTTGATATTGAAGTGTTTGTTTTGATATTGTTTTTGTGATATTGAAGTATCTATAATCCTCACAAAAACATAAATGTGAATGCATACCAAACAAGAACTTGGTCCAAATTTTGATCTCAGTACTTTTTTAGCAGAACTTTTATATAGAAACTTGTCCTTTTTACACATTTATGTTTTTGTGAGGATCTCACTCCTTTTTAAGTTACCTTTTATAAAAACTGTTTTAAAATTAAAGTTTCTAGTCTGTATTCTTTGAAAACTAAAACTTATGGCTTTCCATAAGCGCAACTTGTATGAAATAAAATCCCTTGAGTTGAAAATAAAGTGAATTTTTGGATATGAAATTAAAAGTTAAAATTATATTTTATATATTTCATTATTTATATATACATATTTATATTGCCAGGGCAATTCTCCAGTTGGAGACATAAAATAATTTTCTATTTCTTCACGAACAGCCTTTGCTTCACTACTTATATAAGAACTTGGAGCATTTTCTGTTCCATTCACATCAGCCAGTGGAGTAATTTTTCCATGTGCCCGGAATAAAAGCACCGTTATCATCATAGCGATCAGTAAGCAATGACGTTGTATAATTTACCTTTTTTTAACAAGAAATTGTGCAGTGCACAGCAAGCTAGAGTTGTAGAGGTTGTTTTTTCTGCGTTTAGCTTGGAAGGACATGAAAATATTTGGAAGCGCTTCGCCATAATACCAAATGCATTTTCTACAATACGTCGTGCTATGGATAGCCTGTAATTAAATATTCTCTATCCTGCAGATAAACTTTTACCAGGGTATGGTTTCAGCAAATGTTTCTGCATGCGGAAAGCATCATCTGCAACTAGAACAAATGGAACGTTTGCTTGACGACCTGGCAATGGTCTTGGTAGTGGCAAATTTAGATCATTATTATCCAAAGCACGTTGAAAAGAACAGTTTCCGAAAACGCCACCATCCGACACTCGACCATTACAGCCAACGTCAACATATAAAAAGTTTTATTCGGCATCAACAACAGCCATTAGGACTATACTGTGTGTACCTTTATAGTTGTAGAATGTGCTTCCTGAATTCGGTGGTGCTACCATTTGCACGTTTGCCGTCAACCGCCCCTATGCAATTCGGAAAATTCCACAGCTTGTTAAATTTGAAAGCTACTTCATTCCATTCTTCTTCCGTGGATGGTACATACATACATATAAAAAGAAACAAGTAGTGCAACTAAAAAAGCATACATATGTATGTATTTAGAATCCTCATACCTTTAAGTATGCACCTTTCAATGCTTTATAAATTGCATCACAAACACTTGGTACGAAAAGTGATATGTCGTTCTTGTTCTGGGATAGCCTTCCACATATTTGTGTCTTGTTTCTTAATATGTGGTGACACTAGTTGCAACAATTCCTTAAACGTTTCATCATTCATCCGAATAAAATTTTTGTACAAAAAGTTTTGGTTTTCTATTTCACGAAACTCCATCAATGTTTTTTCATATGCACCATCAGTGCTTCTTTTTGTGAGCCACTCTCTGACCCACGTACTTCTTTTAACTTTTCTTTTTTTATTTTTTTTAAAGCTGATGCAATTTTCTTTTTCTTTAGAGAACAAATCATCTTTACATATATTCATCGCAAAAGAAGTAGCGATCGTTTTCAACAACAACAACAACAACAACAATGAAGCCATAAATTTAATTATAGAACCCCCCTTTGATTTTAAATGTCTATCGCCCAAGAAGCAAAAAGAAGTAAACTGGTTAACAAAGAACTATCATCACCTAAAGTGGAACGATGGATCAGTCACATTTCAAAGCGTCTGCAAGTTTTTAAAAGCTAATGTACGCTAAAGGAGAAGAAAAGAGACAATGGCTAGAAAAAATACTTAAAAAAAGAGTTTTTAACATCGAGGACTTTGGATGCATCAACTTTAAACAAATGGAAATTAAATATCCCGATTATTTATATTGTAATTATCATACATATGGTGTTTGCGCATTAAGAAATGCTCTTTTACTAACAAAAGAAATATCTTGTTTAAAATAATTTATATATACAAATTATTATTATTATTATTGTCTTAAAATTAACAATTTTAAAACTTTTTGATCACTTAAATATATTTAATAAAAATTAAATGCATAGAAAAAATTAAAACAACTGTTTTTTATTTCAAATACAACACAACTAAATAATGACTAATGAAATTTTGTTATCAAATGATGACTCATTCTCAAAAAATGTGCAGCTGAATAAACAAAGCAATAAACATGATTCTGCAAAACAAATAATCAGACGGACATTTCAAATGATGACTCATTCTCAAAAAATGTGCAGCTGAATAAACAAAGCAATAAACATGATTCTGCAAAACAAATAATCAGACGGACATTTCAAATGATGACTCATTCTCAAAAAATGCGCAGCTGAATAAACAAAAACATAACTTAGAATGAAAATAGATAAACTTTTTAGTTTTCAAAAAAAGATTTGTTTGTTGAGGATTAAAACGCGGGTTTCTGTTGGCAACGCTAGCATGAAAAGCTAAAAAATCGTGGTCGTGGAATAAAAACTAAATATTGTAGAAAATAATTGTGTATCGTGGTATAAATTGGCTCAAAAATTAAATCTCATTTATTGGAATTGTATCGCCCTGTTGAATTCTTGTTTTATTATCCAAAAAGTTTGGTGCAACAACTTTACATTTTTTGCACATGGGCAAGCGGCTCGAATTAATTAAAAGACAATAAGAAAAAAGAGAAACGTAAAATGCCGCCTAAAACCACGTATGTATGTCCAATTTGCAATGCAAATGTTACCAAGACCCAACTTAGTGTCGGTTGTGGGTGCTGTGGCACATACTATCATACTGACTGTGCCAATATCTCAGATGATCTACTAACATCCATTAAGAAGAACATATCCAAATTTGTTTGTGCTGAGTGTAAATTAGTCAATTCTAATAATTGTTGCAGTAATATTGATATTTTAAAGCGCATTGATGAATCTTAAAAATCAATCGAGAGAAATATAGCATCCATGAGAAATGATATCGATGAAAAAATGGAAAATGGCTTTAAGAAAATTGAAGCAAATGTTATTCACCTAATCAACAATCTTCGAGCAGATGTTAATACTGACATAAACGGTATTAAAGCTGATGTTGCTAATTGTGTCTCCTCATTACAAGATGTTAAAAAATCTAGTGAAAACAAATACAACCTGTTACTAGCAAAATACAACACGCTTGAAAGACGCCTTAATAGATCTGATATCTTAATTACTGGATTGACTTGTCCCATTGACAAAATTCGCACCGCCGTCATCAAGATCGCAAACATAGTTGGAGTAGAAGTAAATAACTTTGACTTAAACCACTGTTGCTATATTAACCGTAGCAAAAAACATCTTGTCAAGTTCAATTCAGTACAGCTTAGAGATATTATCATGAAAAACTATTCCAAGACTAAGCCACTGAAGTTATGTGATATTACTGGTGATACTACGGATACTATGGTTTATTTAAGCGATAATTTGTCACCCTCATCTGGTAGGTTACACTACCTTTGCCGCCAACTTATTTCCAAAAAGAAAATTGCGAAATACTTTGTATTTAATATGGATTCACCTAAAGCTAAAATTGTTGGACTGGATGGTAAGAGCGTTTGGTATGACATAACTCAATGTGAAGAACTGCTAAATGATGCTGCTGCCTAAACATACCTAATTTTATATTATTTGATTTATCTACTTTTCGCTTACCTTCTTGGGTCTTCTGAGGTTGCTCTAAAATTCTTCACATACCTGATTATAATTATAATATGATTATATTTGTGATTGGATATGTAATTATATTTGTAATTATATTTTTGGATATATTTGTATATATTTTTTCCGAGTTCTATTTGTTTTGTTGCTTTTGGTTTGGGGCTTTCTTTTTGGGTAAAACATTGAATAAATTAGTTTAACTTATGAAATGATTAATTATATTATACGCACATATATATACATATATTTTTGATTTCATTTATTCACCTCTTATTATTCCATATTTCAATTTATATTTAGTTTTTGTTTTCTCGATGTAAAAATGCCATACTTTGTATTCATAATGAATAATTTTTTACTTTTTATACTAAGAATTTTTTATACTTCTCTACTTACTTTGAATATTTGGTTCCCCTTTCCATATAGATATTGTAAAATTTGTGATGCCGGTTAATTTTAATCTTGGTCCTATAGCCAGAGACAATACATTACTGAGTAGATGCCCCTCTTCGTCGGGAAATTTAAATATAGGCCATATAAATGCTCAAAGCTTGTGTCCTTCCAATACATGCTCTAAGTTTGAAGAGTTTAGAAACATTTTTCATAACTCCTGTCTCGATATTATTGGTATTACCGAAACGTGGTTTAAACCACAATTATTGGATGAAGCCTTATCACTCCCCGGTTATAGCTTAGTGAGGAATGACCGTATTTCTGATCAGAATTCCGGTATTGGCCCGTCCAGAGGTGGGGGTGTTTGTTTGTACATATCTGATAAAGTACGTTATCGGGTTGTTTTCCGTTGCAAACGTTTTGGAATTTGCGAATCGCTCTTCATTGAAATTTTTGGTAATAATACGTCTATGTTAATTGGTGTTGTTTACCTGCCCAGAGGAGATTTAATCTCATTTGAAAATGAGCACTCTGATCTATTTGATCGACATTCTAACATAGTTATCATGGGTGATTTTAATTGCAATCTCTTTGATGGTACTAAATCTTGTAATCTCCGATCCATGCTAATGAGATGTGACCTCCATTGTATTCACAACTGCCTTCCAACACATTTTTATTTACCAAACAAGTCCACTTCATTAATTGATTATTTTCTGATTAGTCTACCCTCAACTATTGTTTACAAAGATCAAATACAATTTCCTTTCTTCTCATCCCATCACAGTTTCATTATTATTTCTGTAAAATTCTCATATCACTCACGTAACTCAAATTTTGAATTTAGAGACTACAATAGATTGGATTATGGGAGTATTATTCAACACTTTAGCTTATTTGATTCATCTCCGATTTTTAACACAAACGATGTAAATTCACAGTTGTCTGCTTTAAATTGTCTGGTATCTGAACTTCACGCTTTCGTTCCTATCCGCAGAGTAAGGTCTGGTTCGTATAGAGATCCTTGGATGAATTCAGTTGAAATTGTTACAGCTAGATCTAATAGGGATCAAGCCTATGGCGCCTACTTAAGAAATCGTTCTGATACTAATTGGAAAACATATTGTAAATTGCGCAATAAGGCAAAGTCTAAAATTAGAAAAGCTCGTAGGGAGTATGGTGAGAGACTATTTGCTGGATCTGACAATAATCGATTGTGGCGAAATATTCGAAATCTTGGTTTGATTGGCTCTCAGAATTCTGATCGCAATGATTTAGACGTAGAGGATATTGCAAATACTTTTTTAAACAACTTTGGACCCCTTACCTATAATCGATCATTGTTGGAAAATTTTAACGACAGTTCTGATTCTTTTAGTTTTAATTGTATTACTGAATTCGATCTATCTGTAACTTTAAACTCCATTAAATCAAATTCGGCTGGTTACGATGGAATTCCTATTAATTTTGTTAAGATAATATTTCCATTGATATCCCCGTTTCTTCTTCATATTATAAATAATGTACTTACCACCTCTAGCTTTCCTCTTGTCTGGAAACATGCTCGTGTTGTTCCCATTCCTAAAAATGGCAGTTTTGACTACAATAATATTCGCCCAATTAGCATCTTACCTGCCATGTCTAAGATTCTTGAAAATATTATGAAGACTCAGATTTTAAGCTATTGTGAACGACACCATATGATACATGGTAGTCAATATGCTTTTCAACGAGGTCTGAATACTACTTCTCTACTACTGTCTCTTACTGAGTCTGTTAGAAAAAATTTAGATGCTCATAGACCTTGTACCTTAATATCTCTTGATCTTACCAAGGCTTTCGATCGTATTGATCATACTACTCTTATAGCTAAACTAAGAAGGTATTTTAATTTTTCTAGATCCGCCTGCAGCTTAGTCTATTCATATCTCTCCGATCGTACACAATTTGTTTCCTATAATGGATCGAACTCAAGTATTGGGAATGTTACTTCGGGTGTGCCTCAAGGGTCGGCTTTAGGTCCCATATTGTTCCTTATGTATATAAACGACTGCCTTTCACTATTGACAAACAATTTTTGTGAACCGTTTGTTTATGCTGATGACATGATGCTCCTATTTTCTAGCACTCGTGAGAATCTTAATGTTATTGGAACCTCTTTTAATAATCACCTCAATCTTATATCCGACTGGATGCGAATTAATTCGCTTGAGATAAATCCTTCTAAGACTAAAGCTATGAATTTCTACTCTTCTTACCGCCAATTTAGCTATCCTAAATTAATTATAAATGGTTTTCCGGTTGCATATTATGAATCCATTAAATGTCTTGGTATTATTATAGATAATAGACTCAACTTTAATGATCACATTAATCATATTGCTAAAACTAGTTGTCAAATTCTGAAAGGCTCTATTCTTTAAGATGTTATACGCCTAGACATGTCAGAAGCAGCCTTGCTAAATCTCTTATTATGTCACGCGTTAATTATTGTCTAGAGGTATATTCAGCAACATGGTCTTACAACCTGAATATCATTGAAAGAATTATTCGAAGGATAACCCGGTATGTTTTTAATGTTAGAGTTCATGAACATGATCGCACTTCTGAATTCATTTTGTTGTTTCTAAAATGTAACTTTAAAGATTATATTAGCTTACGAGTTCTAATTCATTTTTACAAAATTATTAAATCTAATCGACCATTACAATTGGTTAATTTATTTTCATTCTTAAATTCTACCCGTAACATTCAAATATCTGTGCCTTTAGGCCGTACGTCTCTCGTCGATCACTCATTTGTTAAAATAATACACCATAATTGGAGTGTCTTGCCAAATGAACTTAAATTATTTTCCTACTCATTTTTTACTTATAAAAAAAAACTTTTGATTTATTTCAATAATAATTCTTCCTAATTTAGTTCTCTATTATAGTATTTTTTTATTTCTGGCTATAGTTAATCCCATTTTAATTTCACATTGTGATATATTTTTATTATTATGCAATATTTTTATGGCTGGGGAGCCAAATTATCAAATAATCAAATTATCAAATTACATAATTATCCCTTTATTGTAAAAATTCATATCTAAAACTATTCAAATTATCCAAATTTGTTATATGTACATATATGTAAATATAAATATAAGTTAACTCCATTAATGTAATTTTTATATCATTTTTTTTTAAATTACTACCTTTAAAAATTGAAATTATTACCTATGAAATGTAGTAAATTTGAAATTGTAGTTAACTTTAGTTTATAATTTTTTATCATTCAATACATATATAATTGGCCATGTGGGCTTTCTCTGTATTGAAAATAAAATAAATAAAATAAATAAATAAATAAGCCTCAAAATATTTATAGGAATAACCACCATGAGAATCCTCAATATAACAGAAATAATTATACTCCAATGAATCAGCCTCAAAATATTTAAAGGAATAGCCACCATGAGAATTTTCAATATTCCAATAACAGAAATAACCAAAGAACCCCAAACATGCAACATCCACCCCACCATCGCCAATACCAACCACCTGTAGAACCTATGGATATAAACATGATACAAAGATTAACTAATCAACAACGTTGTTCTACAGAAACTCACCACCAAATTAATAGAAACGTCAATGCCACTAGTACCCCAAATCACACAAACGACGTTATAGAAAATTTTCAGTATCCAGCCTCACAGGGGAAGTACCCCAAATAATATTAAAGGGAAAACTAAAATGTATTGTGGACGCCGCGCCCACCCATCCTGTGTGATCCTAAATGGAAAGTACAATCGTCCCTTATTCGAAGCGTACCATTATTCGAAGAATTAGGTGATCCTAATGACTGGATTCATTTAATTGAGTGTAAGTTTCATGAAATATATGACGGAATAATAGGTAATGACGTACTACGAAGGTACAAAGCAACCATAAATTATGAACAAAACAAATTAACTATAAATGACAAAACTATTCCTTTAAGTTTCCCTGCTTTAAGTACTGTTTATTTTATAACAAATACCGAACACGGCTTGGTTCACATTAAAGACTACCGTAATACCAACGGTGAACTTATACTTAAAGAAGGCATTTACGATGCACAACATTTTAAAGTGGCCCGTAACTTTTGAAAATTACTTTATCGTAGACGAAGAAATGTATAAAGATCAGGATGGATCACCTAAACTCCGAAGAAAAGGAAAAACTTACAAAATTAATAAGGAAATACGTAAATTTATTTCATAATACTAACTATATATTGACGTTCACTAACTTCATTAAGCATCGAATAAATACAATCGATGACAAACCAATTTACACGAAATCGTACCGTTATCCTTACATCCACAAACAAGAGGTAAAGAAACAAATTCAAGAAATGTTGGATAATAACGTAATTCGGCCTTCCACTTCCCCGTACCCAGCACCTATCTGGATCGTACCAAAAAAGGACGATGCAAGCGGTGAAAAGAAATGGCGTATTGTTATTGACTATCGCAAGTTAAATGATAAAACTATTGACGACAAATATCCCATTCCTAATATGGAAGAAATATTAGACAAATTAGGGAGGAGTATGTAGTTTACAACTCTGAACCTCGCCAAGGGCTTCCATCAAGTCGAAATAGAAGAAAGAGATGTGCATAAAACTGCATTCTCCGTGGAGGGAGGTCATTATGAATTTCAAAGGATGCCTTTCGGCTTAAAAACGGCACCAGCTACATTCCAACGCTTGATGAACGTTGTGTTGGGTGACCTGTTGGGAAAGGTTTGTCTGGTCTACTTAGACGACGTAATTATATTTTCTACGTCACTCGAAGAACACCTGAATTCCATCAGATTCCATCAGATATTGGACCGAATAAAGAAGGCCAACCTGAAAATACAGATCCAGCCGGATAAATGTGAGTTCTTGAAAAGAGAAACCGAATTTCTCGGGCACATTGTAACCTGCGAAGGAATAAGGCCAAATGACAAGAAGGTGGAATGTGTGGCTAACTACCCGTTGCCAAAAACACCGAAAGAAATCAAGCAATTTCTCGGTCTTAGTTGATACTATCGCATATTCATAAAGGATTACGCCAAGGTCGCAAAACCTATGACAAAATACCTTAAAAGAGATGCTAAATTATATACAAACGATCCGGAATATTTAGCAAGTTTTAATATGCTAAAAACTCTGCTCACTAGTAACCCAATTTTAGTTTACCCAGATTTCAGTAAAAAATTTTTCGTGAATACTGATGCCATTAACTTCGCTTTGGGGGCTGTTCTTTCTCAGCACAACCACCCAATATGCTATGCTAGCAGAACGCTTAATGAACATGAAATAAATTACAGCACGATTGAGAAGGAGCTTTTAGCAGTAATATGGGCAGTAAAGTACTTCCGTCCATATTTGTATGGAAGGAAATTTACCATTCAAACCGACCACCAACCATTGCAATGGTTGTTCTCAATTAAAGAGCCTAATTGAAAATTAATAAGATGGCGACTAAGATTAGAAGAATACGATTATGATATCATCTACAAAAGCGGAATTAACAATGGTAACGCCGACGCATTATCCCGGATTACATCTAAGACCGCCCAAATAAATACAATAGAAGCTGTTATTAAAGAAGTAGCAACACCAATTAATTTCTATAAAAACCAAATTATCATATCCAAAACTTCTTCTGGGTCTACTACGATACGCACTAGAAAAATATTCCGAAACACCAGAAAGACCTTTTACTTTAAAGAATTAGATCATGCAACGGTAGTAACTTTAGTTAAAACTCATTTCAATCCAACTCAAGTTAATGCTATATTAATCGATAATTGCTACTATGAGATATTTAAAAATACATGCTACGAAGTTTTCGTGGACGATAATTTTAGGATAATTAAATGCAATATCCTACTCGAAGATATAGAAGACAATGCTAAACTAACAGAAATTATTAAATCAGAACACCTCGACAAAAACCACAGGGGTATTCAAGCAGTTTATGAAGAACTGAAACTGAAATTCTATAATCCCAGTCGTAGACTAAAAATAACTAAATTTATTAACAATTCCGAAACATGTATTTTAGAAAAATACGACCGCGAACATCCAAAGTACCTTATAAAGTTACAGAGACTCCGAATAGACCGCGAGAAATAATTCACAACGACGTGTTTTATACCTTGGACAAAAACAATTCTTGACAATGATAGACAAGTTTTCCAAATTCGCAATGGCTTTTCCGATAAACGGAAGGAGTTGTATGGAGTTCAGGACTAAACTATTACAAGTTATAAGCATGATCGGAAAAATAGAAAAAATTATTGTAGAAACAGCTGTAATTGAAATCATCGCTGTTATGTTTTTTGATAATATAACACAAAACTGTAACCAAAATAATATAAGTATGACTGGAAATTTTCTACTAAAATTTCAAAATTGTGAAGTTATAGCTCTAAATAAAACATATTTAAATTTAAAAATTAGAATTTATGATAAATTTATATTACCTAACATAATAACTAAAATTAATAAAAAGCCTAATCATATGGCAAATTTAAAATTAGAGTCATTATATATTAAGCAAGCAATGCATGAAGAAACTATAAAAACAATATTGTACCAAAATAAAACTTCAAATGTAATTGGCATAAGCATTGATTTAGTGATAATCTTAGTAATTGTTATATTAACCATTACCTTCTTTTCAAGAAGGAAAATGTCAATCTTACAAATTTCGTCGGAGCCGCAAGCTAACGGTGGGGGAGTTATGGTGCCCCCTAATATTCTTATTACCCCAACCAATATTATCTAATGTCTCTGTATTTTCCATTGCACGCGTCAACCTAAAATTCTTTTTAATTATAAAACGTTTGCACTTTTATATTTTTGTCAAACACTTACATAAATATATTAACTTTTACTTTTCCGGTCGCACAGACAACATTCCTAATAATTATGCAATTAATAAATTGCACTTGTTTGTCAATACAAACAAGTTCAATAAACTATTTTGTATTAATTTCCGATCGCACAGTTAAAATTCCTAATAATTTTGGTCAAAACGGTAAACAATTCTAAAGAATTGTTCACCAATAAAATAATTTTAATTAAATTTGTTGAGCTTGCACTTTTTGCAACTGCACTTGTTTGTCAACACAAACAAGTGCAGTAACCTATTTTGTATTAATTCCTAATAATTATGGCCACAACTAATAAACTGAGATTGACATAAAAATAATATATAAAACACTTGTAATTAACATAACATAGTTCAGTTATTAAATTAATTATATCAAGTGGGAGACAATAAAGTGATCTTGTTCAAAACAATTGTGTTTTTTATTTTCGAACAAATCGAAATCGTTTCTACTCATCTCTAAAAAATTTGTAGTAATAAGTGACATACGGCCATGCCGCCACTCGAAAAAAAAGTAAAGTAAAAAAAATTCAGAAAATATTAATAAGAATACAAAAATAAAATCGTTAACTAAAAAGGTTTCTTATGTGCTAAAAAAATTGTTATTATGCTCACAAAACAGTAAATTTGATTTTGGTCGATATTTAGTTACTTGCGTTACTCCGTAATAAATGAGAGATGAAATCTCTGTTTGTTACAGCAAATAGCAAAACCATTTACTCCTCATCATTTGTACAGATCGGGCGTATTAATTGCTGGTCGTTTCCAAAATTTAAGTAACTTCAATGCTGCTTTAATATTCCTGTGTCTTCATTTAAAAGTAAATGTCAGTGCATTTTGCATCATAAATGCTGTATGCATTAAAAAAACTGCGGTACTTGTTCGATGAAATATCTATCTGTGATAAAATTATGTCTGAACATTTTGAAGAAGGAGATTATAACACCCGAGTTTACTTAAATGATAATTATTAAAATTGTTCAAAGCGTGTATCGCAAATTATTTAAAACAATATTGTCTTAAGAAGCTTGTGTCGCAATTGTAAGAAAACCGTGCGTCGCTAAGAACAAATTGTTTGACAACCGTGTGTCTCAAATTATTAATAAAAAAATATTAAAAAAGTGATTTAAAGGCGTGTGTTTTGCATTTCTGTAAAACACCCTGGAAGTGGATTTTTACGAAAAGATCAGAATGGATTTGTCAGTGATAGAGCTAAAAAAGAAGCTGCATGATCGTGGATTACGTACAACGGGTTAAAAGTGGAGCTTGTGGCCAGGTAACAATAATTTAATGAATAAAATCCAGATTTTATTAAAAGAACGTCGACGTCAGAGAAAACTTTTTACGGGTATGATGACGATGCTGCTCAAAATACCAACGTCTTGCAAGTGGCAGAATAACAAAAGAGCATGCATTGCCTTATGACAGCGGTAACCACACTCACACAGAAAGTAGAATCGATGGAGAAGAAAAAAACTCTGTTGCAGTGGCAAGTCATGAAATTTTCCAAGACGGCGTTCACACAGGGCAATTGTTGTTGCGCAAGTTTAAATTCAGCCGCGAGAAAAACAGAGAAAGCAACACAGTTTTTCTCTGTCTTTCTTCCAGGTGAATTAAAAATTACGCCACAAAAATTGCCCTGTGTAAACCCCGTCCAATGGGCTAATGCAGGCACACAGAATTCAGTACCAATTCGTGGTGCGCCAACGTGTACAACAAATAATCAACCGGTAACAACAACCATCGGCTTAAATTCGGTAACCTCAAATGTAAGACATCATAGTAACAACTAATAGTTTACAACTAGTAGAACATGTGCCAATGACAACCATGCACAGTCGTGAAAGTAGTTGTTCGTTAACTGTAAATCCCTGCAGACAAAATAACTAGTATGTGGCTAGAAATATACTAGTTTCTTTTTAATTCAGACTAGTTGCGTATCTTTTTTTCATATATCGAACTATCGATTTTAACGTTAGGTTGTCATAGGAGCCCCAACTAGTTAATTTGTATATAGTTATATTCTAGTTGAAATACTAGTTATTGTAGACTTGTGTGCTTACTAGTTTATTTTTAGTTTTTTAAATATTAAAAAGCATTTGGCTCAACCGGGGTATGAACACACAGTCCTCATATTTCAGGGCATGTACTCTATCCACTGAGCCACTTTCGACTTATTATATTTGAAGTTAAAATTTTGTTTTATGTACTTACGTTTCTTGTGCCTTTGTGGCACTATATAAACCGAACGCATGGGCCGATTTTGATGATTCTTACGTCAATCGATTTATCTTAATCCTGCAAGTGTCACTGAAGATATGACAGTTGTGAAAATTCAATATGGCGGCCAGTAGACACCATTTTGTGAAAACGAAGAAAATAAAAAATCGGCGGACTATATTAATATGGGTATCATTCTCTTATCGTTTTTAATTTCGAATGACCATTTAGGATCTCTAACGGTTTAAAGTTGGTTAACAACCAAAAAATCCAATTGCGTTAAAAGTGAACTTTTAACACAAAATCTAAAACCAAACTGAGTACGAAAACTAAAAAGAAAACAAATGAAAAATAAATTTAAAAAATCAAAAAATCCGGCTGAGTAAACATAGTGACTTTTACACTCGGGAAGCATTAAAAATCGAATCTTCAAATCTTCGCAATATTTGTTAACGGATGTAAAAGCTGCTACGTTAGTTTTTTAGTTTTTTACGCAGTCGGGTTTTTTTATTTTTTAAATTTATTTTTTATTGACTATTATCGTTACAACTAGTAATATGACTGTCACCAAACGTAACTAGTTATAAATAATCTGCAGGGATGCTACACCAACGTATACAAGTTAACACATTCCTCGTTTAAAATCTGCTACTGCTAACAAAACACACGCGCACAACATTTTCCCACAAAGCAATAAACAACAAGGAATTCTGCTGACAGTGCGTCTAGACACAGGTTATTTTTTAATGTTTCTAAATTTCACATAAATATATTGCAATGCACACAATTGTTGAAGTTGTGCAACAAGTATTAATAATGTTTTTGTACCTTTTTCTAATTCAGTTGTCAATAAAGAAAGACGAGCAATAGCTCGAAAAAAAACATTTTTTTAATAATAAAAACTTAAAATAATTTAACTGGTGCCCGAACAGTAGGGGCCAGCGTGTGCGTTTAGTGAAAAGTCTGAAAAACCAAAAGTAAGACCCGCGAGTTAAAAAATAAAAGTGCCTGAAAATAAAAAGTAAGGAAAAAGAAGTGGTCACGAAAATTACCTAAGAATAAAAAAAGGGTTATACAGGTGAACGAAGAAATTGCCTGAGAGTGAACAAAAAGTGCCTGAAAATAAAAAGTAAGGCAAAGTGAACGAGTGACTTAGCGCGAGGAGGACCGGGGAAAAGTAGCGGGAAAGGACCCAAGGACGACAGGAAAAGTATACTCCAGAAACGTGCAACAAACCGGAGACCCAACGTTGGTGATGAGTAGATTAAGCTTTGTATTGTTTTTGTAAGTAATAATTTTTTAAGTGCATAAATTTTTAAGGAAAACGGTTTAACGTAAAGAAAATCTAAGAGTTAAACTCTAACATATGACATAAATACTAACATATGGCAACTCTGCCTGAGTAAAACGTGTTTTTTAGCATCCAGCCATTTTTATGTAATTTTTTACTTATTTAAACAATATTTATATTGCTAAATTGTTTTGCCTATTACTGCTGTGGATAATCGTCGCTATTGTTTTGCCGTCATTATATTTTACCTGCAATAATTAGACTTTGCAAATATTCCTACCTGGTATTTGCTGTGGATATTATTAAAAAAAAATAATGGATTTCAAAAAATAAAACTAGTAGCTGCTGTTTTTGCTTCAATACCTTGTGATGATTCAGTTACAAGAAATATATTCCATTAAAGAATTAGAATCATTTAAATATGCGCCGATCACATCCGTAGATGTTGAAAAGTATTTTTCAGTGTATATAAGTTTTCTAAGACCAAATAGATTAAACTTTACATTTGAAAATATAAAGCAAATGTTATTTTTAAAATGTAAATAAATAAGAATAATTTATTATGTAGTTTTACATTCTGTACCTTCATATTTCTATTTACTTAATGAGACTGAATTAAAATGTAATGTTTTTGTTTGAATAAAAATTTAAAAATAAGTGCATATTTTATTGTTTTTAGTATATAATTCGCGTTTTTATTGCCATATTTTAGGTGCCTAAAACATCTTTTTTTAGTGCATGAAGTCCCTGTCTATGGTAATAACCAACCTAATTTCAACAGATTCAATAATAATCAACCTAATTACAACAGACTCAATCAATCCAATTACAACAGATTCAATAATAATCAAACTAATTACAACAGATTCGGTAATAACCAAATATTTCGACTAAATTATAATACATTTAATAATTCTGCTCCGCAACCAGTACAAATGGAGATCGAAAGCTCAAGCCAATTTAGGCACAATAACTATCGACCTGAACCAACACCAAACTACAATAATAAACGTTCGGCTAATAGCCAAAATTCTCATCCTCCGACGAAACAAATTATGAGTAGGTTGACGAAGGAACAAGAGCTTTTACACAACCTGATGTAGATCCGAACAATATTTTTTCTGAAAACGAGCCTGCCCTTGAAAACAATGTTGCGTCAAGCATGATACTCCACAAGAATACGATAATGTAAATTTTTTAGAATAGCGACGTCTTCGCTTCCATGTTTTGAATACATTACTAGATGCGGAGACAGGGTAGACTTCCTTATCGACACAGGTTCTAACAAAAAAAACTATGTGCAATCAACTCGTGTTAGGAACCCAATTCATAATAAAAAATCGTTTAAAGCTCTGTTACAGGAGATACAGAGATAACACATCATACATTCATTAAGATTTTCGGACCACACGCTGAAGGGATTAAATTTTACATCTTACCTACACGTTTTTCATTTCACGGAATAGCAGGTAACGACACTCTAAGGGAGTTGAGGGCTAGTATTCATACTGGAAACAATTTTATGACTATATTTCCAGCAATAAAGATTCCTTTGAAACAAAGAATATCCAAAGAGATGTGGTAAAATTGAACCTACCCGATTTGAGCAACAAATAAAACTACGAAATATAGTAAAAAAATGCTCAAGGTTGCTCTCAGATCTTGACGAAAGATTAGCATTCACAACCTTAGTGAAAGGCGAAATCCGTTCAACTACAGATAACGCGGTTTATTCGAAACCATATCCGTACCCAATGGCGTTAAAGGGAGAAGTCAAACGCCAAGTCCAGGAACTCCTTGCAAATGGGATAATTTGAAAATCAAAATTACCGTATAACTCACCTGTCTGGATAGTTAATAAAAGGACTGATAGTACTGGTAAAAATAATTACCGGAAACTTAGTTCGGTCACTGTACCAGATCGATACCCGATTAACGAAATAAACGAGGTGCTTGCAAATCTCGGCGAAAACAAACTATTCACAGTCATAGACCTAAAGAATGGCTTCCATCAAATACCCCTCCGCTAATTGGACATGGAAAGGACCGTAAATAATGGGAAGTATGAATTCCTACATCTCCCGTTCGGACTCAAGAATGCACCGGTGACATTTCAGAGAGCGTTACATGGCATTCTTTGTCATCATATAGGCAAGAGATGTTACGTGTACATCGATGACGTGATTAAATTTGGAAAAAATGAGGAAGAGCACCTACACAATTTGGATCTAGAAAATGCAAACATGAAAATACAGGTGGATAAATGTACATTTGTGAGAAAAGAGGTAGTTTTTGGGGTATGTCGTCAGCGCAGAAGGAATAAAAACAAATACAAAAAAGGTAGAAGCAATAGCAAAAATGCCATCTCCTAAGAATTTGAAAGAGTTTCCACCGTTTTTTGGAATGTCGGGGAGCACCCTTAAGGTATGAAGATACGGGGTAGTTGTGATCAAAGTTGTGGTCATACATTTGACTCGTCTAGGGGCATCCTAGGCGCTGCTAGCAATCAAAATCAATAATTTCAATAATCCAAATTATTTGTATGGGAGCCCCTCTAAGGAGTGGAGATAGAGGGTAAGTATGTTTAAGGAAAATGTTGGGAGCAAAAACTAGTGGAGGTCGGTCATACATTTAACACCCTATTGGCACTCGAAGCCAGTTATGGAACTTTTTCTTCTATAATTTCTAATCTCCATTGTAAATTTTGTATGGGAGCCCACTAAGGAATGGAGGTAGGCGGTAGGTATGTTCAGAATATATGTTGGGAAGCAAAAATTATTGGGGGTCGGTCGTATATTGTATCCCTCTAGGAGTAACTCTGTGGCAGTTATGAAATGTTATAACCTGTTCAAATACTGCTACCTGCTTATTTCAATATTCGAATCGATGAAATTTCAATTCGTAAAAAGTGCTATCAAACATAAATAAGCGCGAATACTAGGAGTTAATAAAAAATTTATATAGGATTTAGACGTCGTTTTTAAATAACTTGGTAAAATAAAGTTTAGTTATTACTCTTAGATTAAACGAAAAAAAACAGTTTTTTCACTCTCCTGTAAAGTTGTGATTTAGCAGATAGCACTAAGCCATCGATATATAAAAATTTTGTTTATTTTGGTTTTATAGGAAGGACCGTTAGGAAACACAACATAAATTAACAGCTGTCCTTATGCATCAGACAATAAAAAAATTTAACAGGAAAAATATTATTTAATTAATTTTTTGTGTTCCACCGCGGAATCTGTGTATATATTTCGAACGAAATGTACTATAGTAAATATTATTAAAATTTAGATTTTCAAAATTGCAGCCCTCTTAACAGTTTAAATAATTTTTTAAAACTAACAGATATATATTTACACTTACCACACACAGCCTTTTGACATATTTGATAGTACAGATTAGAATAATAATTCGACTCGAAATAAGTGTTAAGAGTTATTCAATAATTTAGCTGGTTTATCCTTATTCAGTATGAATGCTATGAATGATGAAGTGATGTTTGTGCTGCGCTGTTTGAAGACGATGACGATGATGATGCTATTTTAGATGGGCTGCGTTTGCCAAAGGATTCCTTTTTTAGGTCCCCTTGCAATGTTGACTGAGTTTTCATTGGAACTGTTGATGATGATGCTGATGTTTTTATAGGCAAAGGAAATTCTTTTGGATTGAAATCGACCAAGGCAAATTGTTTCTCAGGTGATGTATCAGGTAGCTTGTAAATTTTTTGCAAACGTTGTTCTACAATCTGTAAATGCCGCAATATGTAATCCTCTGCTGGAGCTAAGTAATAAGCGAATCGTAAGCATAACTGAGCTCTAGCCAAATGTTTGCGTTCTACATAGACTACGCATAAGTTGTGTAAGCCTTGTATATTATGTGGTTCGTATTTGAGTATTGAGCGATAACATGACTCAGCTGCATCTAAGTCTTTCATGTGATTAATGTAAATATCGCCTAGAAGAATAAGTCCTTTGATATGATTGGGATGATGACGTATTAGCTGATTAAGAAATGGTACTGCATCTAGCGGACGATTAGCATCAGCCAATAAAAGAGCCAAATTAAAGAGAGCACTTCGAAAATTCTCTTTAATATGAATGGCACGTTTGAAATGTTGTTCTGCTGCCTCAAAATCTGATTCATCCATAGCCAACATGCCCAAATTAAAGAAAACCTTTTCGTTGTCACCATTCTTGGCTAAGATTTTGTGCAGACGTTCACGCGATAGTTTTCTGGCCTCTTTACCTCCCATTTCCTGCAAAAGTATGGCTGAATTCAATAACGCTTGCTCATGATCCGGATAAAGTTCTAAAGCTTTATCAAAGTATACATTTGCTTGGGCACTTTTGCCTTGTTCTAGGAATACTACTCCTAGATTGTAATAGATATCGGCATTTTCACTGTCGTAAAGCAGCGCCTTCTCGTAAACCTCTTGGGCCTGTGCAGTGCGATTAAGTTTCATTAGTATATCTCCTCGATTTATATAGGCCTGCACATAATCGGCCCTCATGCTAATAGCCTGCCTATATAGATAGTCAGCTTCTTCTAAACGTGTCTGGTTACGGGCAATTAAATTAGCCAAATTAATAAAAACATTTAGATGATTTGGTGCAATGCGTGCTTGATAACTTTCTCCAGGTTTAATTCGTGGAAACAAAGATTTTGCTTTTAAGTACGCTTTTTCCGCATCAGCATACATTTTTAAGTTATTGTAGGTTCTGCCCACATTTATATGGGCCCCTATATCATCTGATTGTATATTGACTGCTTGTTGGAAGTATGATAAGGCTTCTTGAAAGCGTCCTTCATTTTCCAAAGCATGTCCTACATTATTGAACAGCTTGGCATTGCGATCATTCACATGAACTCCACTCATAAACAATGTATACTCATTCTTCCAATCTTTATTACGCTGATAGCTTTTCCTACTGTGTGCCAACAGTAATAACAAAAAAGATATTTTCCAAAAATAATTCAGTTTATCGCTATTTCCTTGAAGAATTTCTTTACTTTTTTCATAGCCGTAAGCGATGAGAAGACAAAAGCCCATAGATGGCATGTACAATATGCGTTCGGCTACTACAAAACCCACTGGAAAGAAGAGATTTGAAGCTGGCAAAAATGGAAATATTATCCAGGCTAAACACATAATAAGCATACGCGAGTGTTGAAGATTTTGGCTGGCACATGCTTTTACCACTAGAGCGGCTAGTACTCCAAACGTTATTAAAGTTGATACATTGCGGATATCTACGAAACCTTCAATTACAGGGACAGTGCCTGCAAAATGGAAAATCAAAATACTTTGTAAGTTTTATGCTTAAAGACTTTAAGTCGTAATGATAATACTACTTAATCTTTTTGTGCATTTAAAAATATTTAACAAACAGGGTAATACAAATGGAAATTTTCCAAAGAAACCTAAGAAAATTAAAATAAATTTTCCTTGGTATCATTTAGTCAATCATGAACAACCACAATCCGTATGGCTACATCTTCCCATATTGAACAAAAATTTTGCTAATTACTGTTGTGTTTGGAATATCGACAACAGTATGTAAAATTTATTTACATACATATTAATTTAATCTTATGAATAAATTCTAAGATCAAATAAAAATGTAACGAGCCCGGTCTTATAACTAGAAACGACTTTGCAGTATATACATTCATATGGATGAAAAGAGATCTTATCTTCTATATGATAGTACCATCATATTTCGCATACGTAATAAACCCTAAAAAATTTTATAATCGTATTGTTCTCATATTTTTTTTAATTAAAAATTCATAAGAAAATGCTCGCTCCTTTAATATATCGTTAAATTTGTTTAACCATAAGAGGATTGCTATGTTTTTAATAAATAGTAAAAAAATAAAAGAATAAAGTACATATAATTTTTTATGCGGATAAATAAAATTGTTCTGAAAATTTTACTATTTTTAGAAAATCTGCTCTTCTGACCACACTTTTGAGCGGGCGGGTAACAATTAAAAGCCAGATTAATTAGATTAATATTATAAATGAGAAAGTTTGTATGTTTGGATGCTTGATCCACTACACAGTGGGGACTTTTTCAAAATAAATGGTAATAAATCTGGAACTTCTAAACTTGCTGATTGGATTTATCGGAAACTTCAAACATCTTTAGAGGATCAGTCAGACTTTATAACGCGTATCTCGGTGGTCTTCTGGTTTAAGCACGAGAGAAGTTAGAGTGGACCGAAGTTGACCGCCTGGGACCAGTGTTACCATATGTGAAGATTTATCTTATTTTTTAAGTTTTTCAATGGGTCAAAAAGATAAACAATCAGCTACTGGCTTCAGCTTTTCACATGTTTATATGTTCATATATACTTAAGTATAAAATCAAACCAAAAAAGTTTGTCTTGAGTAGAACAAAAATCAGAGAAATGGGAATGAACGAAAATAAACCGATGGCAACGCTAGGAAAGTGCAGTTAATATCAGCTTAAGAGTGATTTAATTCTCGTATTCAATTTTCACGAAAAAGTTGTACATATAAGAATTAAAATTACATTCAACAGAGCCACCTGACAAGTGGTGATAAGCAAAATACACGTGAGCACTAACGATGGAGGTGTAGCGGCTTCAGAAAGTGGCACTACTCTGTTCTGCTGTGCACGTTGAAAAATTAAGTTGATATTAATTTTTCCCTTGTTCCTTGGAATATTAATCATGCCGAATTCTTTCTGAATATAACGTTACGAACCGTAGCGTAATAATCAATTTGGATTCACAATTTTTTTTCTGCCTTAATTGGAGTTAATTTTAGAAGAGGACTGTGATAATACATCCCTTCGTCAATTTTTGCGGTATGCAAGTTGTAGAATTATATCGACATACATATAAGTGTTGTTATAAATCGAAATATACATATAAGAAGTACAATTATGTTCAGTCCTTTTTCAAAGAAAGAATTTAGATTAGTCCCCGGCCATTTGTGAAGAGGTCAGTTTTCCCTATTCGTCTGGTACTGCATTAGATTGTTTTGAATATTTCATATTGCTGGTACATTCAGAGAGGTTGTACAATATTTGTTTATTTGTTTACTGTACAGCGACAGCAACTACAGCAGGAGTTAGCGTTTGAAAAATTGAGCTAAAGGCAATATGCAATAAATCTAGGCGCAAGTGATTTGTTGTCCATAAGAAATTTTTATGAGATTTCAGTGCATTCTCACAAATAAGCTACGTTAAATCTGACCTAGGAAGAACATTTTGAAGACAAAGTCTCTCCATGTTTTCGGAAGCTATTACATGTACCCAAATGATCGTTCATAGTTTGTTCACAAAATGAATTCTTTGAGCGTTCTAACTTTTTTGAATTTATTCGATTTCCCATTAAAAAAGATTTAAAAAATATTCAAGTTACCGAACGTCATTATGCATATATGTATCGTGTAAATCATGGAAAATCGGTACTTAAGTTCTTCTTTTACAGTCTGAACTTGATAGATTCGTTCCTCAGTGTAAATACTTTATGCTTGTTAGTATCTTGTTTATATATTTCTCACGTTGTGTTTTAAATAATATAATTTTATTTTAAATTAAATTTATTTGCTGGAGTTTAAGCAATTGTCTATATGCAGCATTTCGTTGGTGCTTTACCAACTCATCAGTAATAATATAATTTTAGCTCAAAGAAGATTTTTGATGGAAAAATAAATTTTTATTTTGCGTTTAAAAGATTTTCGAGAAAAAAATATGGCTACGCCTGGGACTCAAAATAGCTTCTGAGACTTGTAACTTTTTTAAATGTTATAATATTTTAAAAATTTAAAGCGCTTTGAGTTAAGCTAATATATACAAACAAATAATGTCTACATGTGTTTTTTCCGTATCTCTCATAGCTTAGATGATATTTGACTTAAAAAAAAAATAATTTTTTTGTCTTGCCTTTTTTAGTGTTTCGCCTATAACATTTTAGCTTAGAGTTCGATTTCAAATTAAAAGTCAGCATTCGATTCTTGACAAAACGTCAAGTAGGTTGAACAGGCTGCCGGTTTCTAAAACCGGCCCACTTAGGTCCTTTGGTCCCTTTGTGATGTCCTTTGTTCCCTTTGTGATGAAGTAAAACAAAAATTTTTTTTTAATATCTTCATTCTTGCAGTCGGAAAAAGCAAAAAAAATTGTTTTTGTCTTGAATTTTTTTAATATTTCGCCTATAACTTTTTAGTTTACAGTTGGATTTTAAATTAAAAGTCAGCATTCGATTCTTGATAAAACTAAGTAAAACTGGAGAAAAATTGTTTAACATCTGTGTTCTGAAGTCGGAAAAAGGCTGAAAATTCAAAAATTCGAAATTTAAAAAAAGGTATCTTCATTATTTTCAATTTTGTAAAAAAAACGGTTTAACAAATTCACTCTTTAATCACGTATCGCAAAAGGCAATTCATTGAATATGTGTTTTGCGACAAATATTTTGTATTTTGGACATGTAGCCTACATTCAGCAATGGTCGAAAATTGTAATTTTTTATGTTTAAAGGAGAGACTGAAGCCATGAAAAAATGGGTTCAGGTTCGGGTTCAGGTTAATGAAAATAAAAAGTTAAGGTTCGAGTTCGGTTCGGGTTCGGGCTTAAAACAAAATTTAAGCGCGCGCAATTATTTTGTTTAATAGTAAAATACATAAATCAATTTTACATTCACGTTCATACGTTTAAACACTATCCTGCCTGTTCTGTAAATCAATTCGATTTAAAAACGCTCGATTTAGAAAAATTAAATCCACTAATAGCAAACTTTTTCATACTTTTTTGCAATTTCATATTTTTTAGAGCTTAAAATATCTGAAATTAATTTACTATATACGATTTAAAATACATCAATGGGGGCATTATTTATTTTTGGAAGCCGAGAAATTTACTCGGATTCGGTTTACCGAACAGGCCCGTATATTCTTTTTTTAATTTAATTAAATTTAACTTATTTCGCTTTCAAAAAAACTTTTTTCAACTTTGTAGCGTAGGTACCGCATTGACATAAGAAAATATACTTCAAATAAAAATTATTAGAAATTCCCAGAAGAAGAAAAAGCAAAAATTTTTGGCGCAACCATTCGGCACTTTTAAAAATTGCAAAAAAAAAATAGTCAGCTTTCGGGATGCTGCCACCTGGTATGAATTTGCTTTGGCCGTTATTTTATTTTCATTTTGTTTTTAATTTTTTTTTCCATGCAAGAAATGTAATGTTTTTTATTATTCTTTTAAGAATAATAAAAAAGTCTGTGAAAGTCTGTGCGTAAGATAAGAGGTTTGTAACTGTTCAAAGTTGTGGTTGAAGTCTACTGACGATTTGGTAAAAGCGCCAATGAAAAGCATATAGACAATTGCTTAATAACCATCTGTTGAATATGGAAGTGTTTTTACAAACAAGTTTAATTTCAACACTCCTTGAATTGGATGTATTCTTAAAATTCCTATTTTTATTAAAATTTTCCTTTTTTATCGCTCCAAATGCTTGTTGATTACTTGTTTCTTGAAATTCTTGATTGTTTCTACGTGCAGCTTCTTCTAAGTTTCAGTTTTACGACAGATAATGAAGGTAATGCATCTCTTGTTTCAATTATCATTACAAAATTTTCATAATCTTTCGGAAGACTTGAAAGGAGGATTATTACAAGCAACTCATCTTGTATTTGAATACCAACTTTACTTAATTTCTCTGCAATATCTGAGAATGTATTCAAATACACCAGCATATTGATGCTGCTCCTCATGTTTAAACTTAAAAGTTTTTTACACAAACCAACTTTTTGTATGGGACCACTAGGTTTATACATATATCTCCTTCAATTTCAACCAGGCTTCATTCGATGTAGCACAATTTTTTACGTAATTTATTTGAGATGCCTTAATACTCAACATTATTGTCGCCAGAGCCTTGCTATCGTTGATATCCCATTCGAGTTTCTTATCGGCATCCCATGCTGGCATCTTCTTTTCTTCTCCACTTACATGTTTCCCATAACCACAATGGATAAGTACACTCTTTACTTGAATACTCCAGGTTTCAAGATTCTTCTCATCAAGTTTTTCGATTTGGTATAAGGATGAAGCCGACATCTGTTGATATAATGATTCGTTTTAATGTTATTTTAAACCACTTATTCTTTACCCAAAACGTTCTGGGCCCATAACCTGTTGGAAATAAATTCTATATCCGATAAGGATACCAGGATTTTCATTTAAATATAAAAATTTATTAATGAATAAAAGTGCGTATTGAACAAACAATTATAAAACGAATGAAAAAATATTTTATAGAAAAATTTTAACTATAAAATATTTTCCAATGCCTACTTAGAATATTTATGTTGAATATGGAAGTGTTTTTACAAACAATAAACATCAAAACTATTCAGCTTGGTACATTGACAGTGGAGCTACTAGCCATATGTGTTCCGACCGTGAGTTGTTTTCAACATTTGAAAGTAATAATGATGTTATTTCATTAGCAAATAAAAACTCAATACTTGCAAAGGGAAAGGGTGCTGTAAAAATAAAAATTAATGACTATAATATTACATTTAAAGATGTATTATATTCACCGGATTTACAAGGTAATTTTGTGTCCGTAAGCAAAATTGTTCAATATGGAGGAACAGTGAAATTTAATAAAAATGGTGCATTTTTAATTGATGAAAGCGGAATTTTACTATTTCATGCTAAAAGAGAAAATAATTTATTTGTATTTGAAGCTGAAAGACAGATAGAACAACTAAATACAGCGAAAAACGTTAATCAAATCTGGCACAAAAGATTTGGTCATCTTAATTACCATAGTTTAAAATATTTGTTAAATAAGGAAATGGTGAATGGTTTAAATTTAATTTTTAAAGAAACTCACGATCAGTGTAAAATATGTATGATTGGTAAAATTCATACCGTTATTTTTCCAAAGCAAGCTGAAAGAAAATCTGATGAATTTCTCGATTTAATTCATTCGGATTTATGTGGTCCAATGAATGTGGACTCTATTGGAGGTTCAAAATATTTTTTAACGTTTATTGACGATAAGTCCAGAAAAATATGGATCTATTTTTTGAAACGAAAAGGAGAAGTTTTCGAAAAATTTAAAATATTTCAAAACATGGTTGAACGTCAAACTGGTCATAAAATAAAGTCATTACGAAGTGACAATGGTGGAGAGTATATCAACAACGTATTTAATCGATATTTAGAGGAATGTGGTATACAACGACAGCTTACTGTTCAATATACTCCACAACAAAATGGGGTGGCGGAGAGATATAACCGCACATTGGTAGAAATGGCGCGATGTTTATTGATAGATTCAGGTCTTGATCATAAATTATGGGCGGAAGCTATATCAACAGCAGCTTATTTAAGAAATAGATGTCCATCAAGAAGCTTAGATAACAAAACTCCTCATGAAGCCTGGACTGGTCGAAAACCTAATGTAAAACACTTGAAAGTATTTGGTTCAACTGCCGTGGCATTAAATAAAAAACGAAAAAGCAAATTCGACAAAAAGGGGTCAGCACTAATAATGGTTGGTTACTCGCTTGTATCTAAAGCTTATAGATTATACAACGAAGAAACAAATGAAGTAGTTGAACGTCGAGATATTTTATTTGATGAACATTGTTTACCGAGAGTGGCAGAAAGCATTTCAAGACAAGAATTCATTTCGTATAATGATTTCATAAACAAAAATGAAATGATTGATGCTGAAAATCAAATTGAAGAAACATCAACAGAGGTTGATGAAACAGAAACTGTTCCTGAAGCTTATAATCGAGATACGTGTTCGGAAAATTTTTACGATATGGAAGATTTTACCGGTTTTTCATCTCCTGTTGAGGATGTTCCTGAAGAAACTAGTGATGTAAACACAAAGAATGGCCCTGGTAGGCCAAAAATTATAAGAAACGGAAATCCCGGACGTCCAAGAAAAGTTAAAAATGTACTAAATAATGTGGTGGAGGAAGAGCAAGTTCCTAAAACTTTTAAAGAATCATTATCTAGTATACAACGTGACAAATGACAAGATGCAATGTTAAAAGAGATGTCGTCTTTACAACAAAATGGTACATGGACATTAACAGAACTTCCTAAAGGGCATAAAGCAATAAAATGTAAGTGGGTTTATGCTTTAAAGAAAAATCAGAAAGATGAAGTTTTGCGTTACAAAGCACGGCTAGTAGCAAAAGGGTGCAGTCAAAGGTATGGCATAGATTATAGAGAAACCTTTTCACCTGTTGTTCGATATGCAACAATTCGAATGTTACTGGCTTTAGCTGTAGAACATAAAATGCATTTACATCAACTAGACGTAGTCACAGCTTATCTAAATGCTGAACTTCATGATGAGTTATATATGTAGCAGCCTGAAGGTTTTAATGATGAATTATATCCAGCCAAAGTCTAACGAATTCACAAATCTATTTACGGTCTTAAACAAGCAGGAAGAGAATGGAATACGAAATTAAATTCAGTGTTGGGTAAAATAGGATTTCAAAGTTGCAAGAATGAACCCTGTTTATACAAAATGATGAGAGATGAGAATTTAATTATTATCGCTGTTTATGTCGATGACATAATTATTGGTTGCAAAGACAAAAATGCAATTCTGAAAGTTAAATCGCAAATTGGTCGAGAGTTTCAAATAACTGACAAGGGATTATTAGAGAATTTTTTGGGGATGGAAGTCCAGCGTGAAGGTGAAACTGGTGACATCAAGTTAAGTCAAGAAAGTTACATCAAAGAAATACGACAAGAATATAAAATGCAAAATTGTAAACCTTCCTCTACACCATTGAATCCTGGTTTTCAAATTTTTTGTAACAAAAACTGTGAAAAATTTGACACAACATCATATCAATCGCTTATAGGAGCTTTGCTATACTTATCCTTGACAACCAGACCAGATATTATTCACTCTATCTCCAAATTAGCACAAAGAAACTCAGATCCGCATGTAGAGCATTGGGTAGCAGCAAAAAATATACTTCGTTACTTAAAGGGTACGCATAACTTGAAACTAGTTTTTTCCTCTGGTAGCAAGAATCTCGAAGGTTACGCAGATGCTGATTGGGGAGGTTGTACAAAAGATAGGAAATCTTACTCGGGTTTCGTATTTTATCTTGGAAAAAGCGTTATTTCTTGGGAATCAAAGAAGCAGGCAACAACAGCACTTAGTAATACAGAGGCTGAATACATGTCAATATCTAATGCGTCAAAAGAAGCAGTATATTTAAGAAGATTGTTGCAAGAGCTTAGTTTTTATGAAGATGTAGGTGTAATATTAAATGTTGACAATCAGGGTGCTATGAAGTTGGCAGAAAATCCAATATATCACAATAGAAGTAAACACATCGATATCAAGTATCATCATATACGAGATGTCGTTCAATCCAAAGAAGTAGAGTTAAAATATTGTCCAACAGAAAACATGATAGCTGACATTTTTACAAAGAATTTAGCAAAGAATAAGCATTCCAATTTTGTCAATTTATTGAATTTAAAATAATTTCATTTATAAAGAATATCCATGTTGAGGAGGACTGTTGAAATTAAACTTGTTTGTAAAAACCCTTCCATATTCAACATAAATATTCTAAGTAGGCATTGGAAAATATTTTATAGTTAAAATTTTTCTATCAAATATTTTTTCATTCGTTTTATAATTGTTTGTTCAATACGCACTTTTTTTTATTCATTAATAAATTTTTATATTTAAATAAAAATCCTGGTATCCATATCGGATATAGAATTTATTTCCAACACCATCAAAAAATAAATTTCATTTTATTATTCTTCTATTAAATAATTATTTTTTTTATATTTTTGAACCCGAATTTTGCTGAATTTTTGGTTTCAACGGGTTCGGGTTCAAAGTCTTTATAAACAGCGAACCTGAACCCGTTTGGGTTTAGGTTCGGGTTTGGTTTCAGTCCCTGCTTTAAAGCACTTTAAAAAATTGTGACGGTGGATTTTGAAAAATCTAACAGCAACGTTTTATAATGAATCCAAATTGATTATTAGGCTAAGGTTCGTAACATTTAATTCAGAAAGAATTGGGCATGATTAATATTCCAAGGAACAAGGAAAAATTAACATCAACTTAATTTTTCAACCTACACAACAGAACAGAGTAGCGCCACTTTCGGAAGCCGCTACACTTTCATCGTCAGTGCTCACGTGTATTTTGCTTATCACCACTTGTCAGGTGGGTCTCTTTTATAATCTAGATAGTTCTAACAATTTTGGCAAAAATTGAGGAGAGTCTTTTCATAAATGTGGATATAAGTGCAGATTTTCTGAAAAAAATTACAAGTTTAGGAAAAATTAAGTTTTGTACCATAAAAAGTATATGTATAGTAAAATAATATTACTTTCCCAAATTGACATTTTTTATTTCTTTATGAATCTCTTTACTACGCAAAAAAATATATATATTCGAATGTCTTTTACTGATCTCGAAATACGTATGGTATGCAATTCAAAGAATATAAACAATTATCTTATCTTCTTTCCTTTTATTCACACAACTGTTATAATTTCTAAAACTCTACCTAAACCATATAAAAACAACAAACTACATTTCTAATGTTATACAAAACGTTTATGTACACTTTTCACAATAAAAAAATATATACATCGTAATTATTTATACAATCTGTTTTTCATGTAAGAGTACTTCGTACTAATAACACTAGACGGTCACGCTAATAAATTCATCATGGCTCGCGAACGGTTCAATCGATTTCAATAAACTCCCAGAATATGCGGAATGAAATTATCTTTAAGCCATTAACACATAATTTTTTTATATTACCAACTATTTCGAAACTATTCAGATATTAGATTTTTATGATTTACTAGAAAGCCATTTATATTAGGAGTAAAATAGGCCAAAAATCTTTAAAATCGATGAACAAATGTCGATTTTATTTGCAATTAAATGAAGGAACTCAATTGATAAACCAAAAGTACTGACTTGGAGACATTTGCCCCAGGCTTCCTTCAAGGAACAAACAGAACATGAACGTGTGTTTGTAGATTTGAGTTTTTTCTTTTACAACATTTTTTCTCTTCTTTGTTATTGTTGGAAAGGCATAAGACTGAAGGGGAAGTTGTACAGGTTGCCAGTTTAAAGATTTAAAAACCAGCCCACTTGGGTCCCTATAGGTCCCGTTGTGTCAAAGGGGAAGAGAGTTCAATAAATTGAATGAGCTTATTTTAATGGATTTTTTTTCTATGTATTTCACCATTGTTTTTTAACTTTAGTATAGGAAAGTTACTATGCATATTTGTTTTTTAAAGAGATTTTTTGACGTCTGAGTAATTTTGGAATTTTTAATAAAATTATTTATATCTAGAAAACGGACGATTGGATCGTCTGTTGGCTATACTAGTACATACATACATATGTACATATATATTTTGCATGCAATTAATGAACACAAAAGAACATTTAATTATGTATGCATACAAATACTTATTTTAATTTATTTTTAGTTTACTCACCCATAGTCCAATCGCAACATAAATCACAGGGAAATAAAAGAAGCCAAGCATTTAAATAAATGAGATAGCTGTAGGTGAGTTGACGTGCCGGAGATTCAGCGGCAGAGGCAGGATTATCGAAACGTGTAAATACCGGCAACTGAGAGCCCATAACATAAACTCGACCTACTAACAAACATACAGTGATGATAATCAAAAATCCTAAACGTTTTAATAGAGTTGATGACCAATGTATTGGTGTTGTAAAGCAACCGGCAGACGCTTTTGGCGATAGATTACCGACCGTTGATGAAGTTGCACACACGACTGCCGATGAAGTACTGGATTGCAATAATTTTGTGATGGCTGCTTTGTTTGTCGGTGATGGAGTTTGACTCGATGACGCCGGTCTTTCCTCGAAAAGATTTAGCAACGTGTGCCACAACTGTAAAGGATGTATCGCTTGTACTACGAACAATTCATAGGCCACACAAATGCCTGCGATTGTAATACCTTGTTCTTTGCACAGCATCGATGCTAATAAACACAAGCTAAAGTGGATGCACAATTGAAACCATTGTGTTTTTAATTTTTGGGATTTTTTTGCAGCATATATGCTGCTACTAACAGCACGGGAGTAGGCGAGAAATGCACAGAGAAAGAAGAGTGACGATAACAATTCAGCACGTCCAACAACTCCTGTTACAGCTTCTGTGTGTATGGGATGTACTGCAAAGAGCAGGGAACTAAAAAATGAACATTTTACAGCCAGATGTTCGCGTTGAGTGCATTGCAGAACCAAAAGGCGACTAACACGTTTCCATAAGAGACAAACTGCAATGTGAAGCATAACATTGACAAAATGATAACCATATGATTGTAATTCATGCAGCAAGTAATTAAAACGAAACGTGAGTACGGTTAAAGGTCGATATGATTTGTGAGAGTGTTCTTTGCGCATTGGCGTTCCCCAAAAGTCATTAAGAAATATGTTTTTAAGCGGAGTTGTAGGTCTCAAATCCTTGTTATCTCGTATTGCGCTAATATCATCAAAGACTAGACCGCATTGTGTTGAATTGTAGTAGGACAGCAAACACAAGAATATGATGGAAAGTAATTGAAAGAGATTTGTTGAAGTGAACGAAGAGGCGCCGGACGGCCCAGCCGATGAGACATTTTTTAACATGTTTGAGGTTTTATAGTTGTTGGAGGTGTTGTTACCATTATTTGAAGAGGGTGAAGCAGAAGAGAATGAAGTGTTCATAACACGAGTTGTAGTAAAGGACATCGCATTACTGCTGCTGCTGCTGCTGCCTGTAGCGTTTTTATTATTGTTATTGTTACCATTGCTACTTTTGGCTTGGCCACTGTTATTGTTTATGCCATTTGTATGTATAACTGTAGCCGCCGTCATGTTGTAGGATACAGACTTTTTCCTTTTTCAATTCTCTACTTTTTTAGTTTTTGCAATTGTTTGTTACTTTTTGGTGTTTATATCTTATTACTTTGCTTTAATATTGAACTTTTGACATGATTACTTATTTTCCCGCACACATACACGTCTTCCATTAAGTCATTTTCTGTATTCGAATTCCGAATTATTTGGCTTAATTTCAAGTTTATTGTTATTTTGTATACTGTTAAAAAATTTTAATTTATTTATAAAAATGTTTTTATATTGACCTTCAAGTAAAGATAAGTTTTTCTTTCACTTTTTCCAACTTTGTTTAAATGGTTTCTTTTATATTTTGTATGTTTGAGTTTTCTTCTAAAGATGCACTAGCTGTGGTTTGAGTTTGGTAGTGAAACCTTTTACTTGATAAAATTTTTAACAATAATTTAATGAGGCTTTAAGTTTGAGATCTTTTAAAGTTTTCGTTTTAAAAATTGAGTTGCTTGAGATTTATGTGTGGTTTTTTTATCAGGTATTTTAAATGCTTTATTAATAATGTTCTTTCATAAAGATGGAATGTTTTTATTTTATCCTGAGAGATGTTTTTCCTATTAGATTTTTTGTTAAACTATCAAGTCCTTTTAAAGGGGTTAATTCAGGTTTTTTTTTAGAGTTACAAGTTTATATTTCTAAAAATTGTTCGTATATATCTGCTTCTAAAGCTTTAAGAGTTTTCGGTATTGTTTTTTATTCTTTATTGCATTATTTTGTTGTATGCATCGGTGTTAAAAAAGGCGCGTCATTTAAATTCACTTTTTGAAATTACAATTTCATAAGATTGACTTATAAAAACGCTACATTTTAAATAACTTCTTTGAGAATCTGTAATAAAATAAATTAGACAAATAAAGTTTTTTAGATCTATGTACACCAATGGAAATAGTTATCAAAAGAGAAATTAGAATATAAAATATAATCCAACTTGGTATGGTAGTTAAGTCTTGTACAACTAACATTTCACCAAACAAATTGGAGGAGAAATTACAAAAATTGCTTGAAACTGCTTTTATATAATTTTCATAACTCTTTTCATATTTAAGCTAGACGAATGATTATTGTCTCATTTGAAAATAGTTATCACAATTGTAGGAGTTGTTGATACAAAATTTTTACGGAACAGCTTAGTTTTGCTCAAAATGTTGGTCTTTAATGAAATATTAAAAAAAATACTTTTCGCCGGAAAATCAAATTTTCAGACTATGTTAAACTAAGTTCAATCTTAATCCACATCTCAAAAACCCAACTTTTAGGTGGGGTGGGTTTTAATTGTGAACATTTAATCTTAGTTTGAAACTATAATGAATTAATCTGAGAATAAATTTAACTGAGTGCTATTTCTCTTTGCCGTTTTTAAGTGGAGGCTTAAACCTCTCAAGAAAGCCATACTAAATAATAAAATATGGCATCTCTGATCAGCTGGCTTTGCGAATTGCAGAAAATAAAAGAAAGAGAAGATAAAATAAAAAAGAAACAATAGAAAAACTTAAGAAATAATTGTTATGTTGCTGTGATATAAAATTATAGACGCGTTTACAACATAAAAACAGAATTATATGTATATACGGGCATGTTCTGAAAATCACGGCGATTTGAAATGACGTGATTTCAAAAGTAAACTGGTAATAGCTGATTTGTTAGCGGGGTTTTATTGTATTTTAAGTTATTGTGCATTACAATAGAACATTATATTCGAACTTCCAGCGCTTTAAATCCTCCAATTTACGAAAGCGATAATTTAGTCTTTATTAATTTTTTGAAATCACCGTGATTTGTCATCTCGTGATTTGCAGAACAGGCCCGCTATATTGAAAAAAGTACAATCGAATGTGTGTGTTGACGTACTTATTTTTTACGACTTAAAATACCAACGTTGGCCGCTTAAGATAGGAAATAAAAGCAGTTAATTATCGTCTTAAAATCAGAAAACAAAGATTAAAGATGACTAAATCTATAATGTTCACATTAAAAAGCCACCCTTAAAGTACTAAAAATCAAAGTATCGAGGGATACGTTTTAAAATATGACAATCTTTAAGCACGCAATATAAAGCTTATTTTATACTTCGCAAATTTACACAATCTTGTTGAATGGAAACAGTATACTTTTAGAATTTCTTAAAGCATAGGAACGCTTTTTGCAAATCGGACAACCTATTGTACAATTAGATCAATTTATTTATCAGTTATATTACTAACTTTTCCAAAAAGGTCGAACTTAGAACCGAGAAATCCCGGGTTTAAGTACAATTTATAATAACTAAATATGCCCGATGGACGAATCAAATTTTTCGAAATTGCACATTTTTTTAAATATGTAATAGAACTTTTACTTGAACAAAATATGCTAACTCTGAAAAAATGTTTGTTTTTTGATACTAAAATATGCCATCTCGAAAAAATACGAAAAAAAGTGCATTTCGTCAGGTTTATTATTGGTTTGGCATATTTTGGCAAAAAAATAAAAAATAAAATAAAATACAATACAAAATTAGTTAGGAGTGGCTTATATATATATATTGGATGTCCTCTTTCCAAATCCAAATCCTGTTTCACGAAATTGTTAATGGTTTCTGAGATATGGATCATCAAATATATACAACAATGATCCTTTATTTACCTTACACATCTATTTGGAGGAGTAAGCAGAAATTTGTTTGCAAAATTTTACTAACCATAATATTATTATTATTTATTTATTTAATCTTATGAATAAATTCTAAACATGAAGTCTGGTTTATTTAATGAAGTTATAGATTGTATTTATGTATGTTAGTGATGGTTGTTTCGCAAAGAAGGTTGGTAGTGAAGTATTGGGATGATGACTTTTCAAGCTGGATAATGCAGTAATGCAGTCAAGAACGTGTTTGATAGTTAGATTAGTGATGAACAATGAAAAAACATCGATGTTTTTTTCGATGCAATACATCGCATAGAGGCATCGATGTTATATCGATATGTCATAAAATACATCGATGTTTGCTAAACATCGATTGTTTTTTGTAACACAATAGATATAAATGTGGGGTATTAAAAACATGAATGTACTTTCCAAAAGCTTTATTACGTTCACAATTATAAGACAATTGGCACTAGCTACCAGGGCCATCGGCTAAAATAAACTTTTATTTTCAATTTTTACTAAAAAATCATTTAATAAGAATTATAATTGAGTTTTATTTTTTGATCGTAAAATTATTCTTATGTTTGAGTTTTACACCCATATTCATAAATGATTAGTAAAGTTAATGTGTGCAGTAAACCCGGTTTCCCATACAAAATTCGTACAGTAAGTAAATCATTAATTTTTATGAATATGGGGATTATTTTTAGCGATTATTTTCATATTTATTTTCATTTTTATTTTTTTGCTTAGGTGATAATTCTCAAGAATTTAGCCGAGACAACTGGTGTTTAGCCGAGACACCTTCACTGAGCAAGACACCACCCTTAGGCACAAAACCAGTCAAAAAATTCTCTAAAATTGGGACAAAAATCTCCCCAAAATCCCAGAAGTTCCCCGGATTCCCAAAAACTTTCACAAAAATCTCCACTAAATCTTAGAAGTTCCCCGGATTCCCAAAAACTTTTACAGAAATCTCCCCTAAATCTTAGAAGTTCCCCGGTTTCCCAAAAACTTTTATAAATCTCCCCAAAATCCCAGTTTACATTTTTCTTCCAAACATATGCCGGAAGCAGTGGTGAGAATATAAAAAAATTCTATCGGGTATATTTTGAGAAAACTTTATGTAAATCTTCTTTGTTGTTTTTCTCCATTCCGACTTTTTGGCATATGGGCTAAACCAATAATGAGGTCGCGATATGTGTATGTATGTAATCCATAGCCATATATTATATAATAAAGTAAGTAAAATCCGACTTTGGCTCGCACACGAAGGGTTCCGTACGAATGCACACATGTATATCCCTTTTCGTTTTTGCCCCTTTTTTTATTTTGGTAGTTTTCTCGTTGTGCTTTTTTGTTTAGTTTTAGTTTTTTTATTTTTTAAATATTTTTCGTTGTTTTTGGAGATTTTTGTAGTTTTGGCGATTCTTTAATTTTCGTGATTTTTTCGTTTTTTTCTGACGAGTTTTCGTTTTTTTTAATTTTTTTGTTTTTTGTCGATTTTTTTAGTTTTGTCGATTTTTTTAATTTTGGCGATTTTTTGTTTTTGGCGTTTTTTAAACGATTTTTTTTTTTCACTTTTGACGATATTTTTAGTTGAAGCGATCTATTTTAGTTGTGACGATTTTTTCAGCTTTTGCGAATTTTTCGGTTTTGAGAATTTTTTTCGGTTGTTGGTGATTTTTTTAGTTTCAGCAATTTTTTGGTTATGACACTTTTTTCGTTTTGGCGATTTTTTGGTTTTTGGCGATATTTTTTAGTTTTAGCGTTTTTTGTTTGTTGTTGTGCTTTCTTTTCTTTTTGGTGATTTATTTTTCATTTTTGGCGTTTTTTTTCGTTTTTTGATGATATATTTAGTTTTAACTTGTTGTAGAGCTTTTTTTCGTTTTGGCGATGTTTTTTGGTTTATGGCCTTTTTAGTTTTTTTTGGCGATCTTTTTAGTTTTGGTGATATTTTGCGTTTTGGCGATTTGTTTTAATTGTGGTGCTTTTTTTCTTTAAGCGTTTTTTTTTCATTTTAGCTTTTTTTTGTTTTGACATTTTTTTAATTTTGGATATTTTTTTAATTTCCAAATTTTACCTCTTACGGTTTCCAAGATACAGCAAATTGTCTAAATTACATAGTCAAAATTACATTAACTGATAGAATACCATTTAGTTTTTATTGTATTAAATATCGGTGTTAATTGATGTAGTCTATTCTACAAACTACACAAACTTTGAAATTTTAAAGTGTCTATATATGTGTCTGCATATTACATTAGTATTTCAACATTATTCGTTGCTCACTTTAGAACACCCTTTAATTTTTAACTGTCATATATTTGTTGTAGCGGTCAAAGTTTTACATATTCTGTGAAAATTTCAGGTCCGTAGCTCTTACGGTTCCCGAGAAAACAGCCTGTGACAGACAGACAGACGGACAGCGTAGCGAAAACAATAGGGTTCCTTTACACTTTTGGTGTACGGATGAAATTCAGAATGCATTCGAAGAAAGAAGTGCTCAAGAAATCATGAAACACAATTTCATTTTGAACGCTTTGACTTATTTTTTGCTGGGTTCTTGTTGTGAGTTTAAAAGTAAAGTTCGGCTTGGGTTTGACCGAATTTTGTAAAATTGTCCAAACTTCGGCATCGGCCTAAAAAATTGGCTTCGGTCGAACACTTAAAAATAGTTATAAAAGCGCTAAACAAAATTGAAAATCGGCACAATTAGCTATGAAAAAGCTATGTTGTCAGCACTACGAACAAGAGAAAGGAAAAAAGCAAGACAGCTTAGACAAGCTTTTTTATGCCGGTCGTTGCAGAAAGCGAAAATACGGACGGACAAGTGAACGATATATATAGATATCGATATATTTTTAAATATCGATCGGCATCGATATATATCGAATAAAAAAATATCGATATATCGAAATATCGATATTTTTCAACAATGATAATTCATACTTAGTCCCCAAATTTTTTTAAATAAAACTAAAAAAGTACCTTTATTATAAATAGTTAAGCTGGAAAGAGTTAATTTCCAAGATCCGTACTGTTCCACCAATATTTCTTGGAACATACATCAACAAAATTAAACTCAAAGAATGATAATTTTTCGAATAGACAAAATATTATAAATAAAACAAAAGATTTTGTTAGTAATATTCTATTTGATGCAGACTGTGCCGAAATGTTTTTTTTTAATTGAACAAAAACAAAACAAAACCTAAAAAATATCGAATTTGATACTGTCGATGTATTTGGAAAAAAATATCGATATATCGAAATTAAAAATATTGACGATATATATCGACATATTTTAAGGAAAATATCGATATATCGATATTTTTGCCCATCCCTAAGCGACAATAATATGGAATGTGATGGAAATCTATCCACTTTCAAATCGCACTAATAATAGCCAAATGTGTGTTCTGCAAATCGCACGAGACGGTGAAATCGAATTTAAGTTCTAATTAAATATTTCAAGCTTCTACAGGGTGACGCAGAATGAGCTATATGGTTTAAATGGTTTATAACTTTTTTATTTATGCGATTATTATATTTTTTTTTAAATATAGTATATTATTGGGGAATTTTTTGCAATTAGCTTTGAAAAATTATATCCTGTAAGTGATGTCCATTTTCCATAACTTTTCGCAAAATTTCGGGTGTAATGGCCATGATTTCATTTCGAATGTTTGTTTGTAGTTGGAGTATGGTTCTTGGTTTGTTAACGCACTCTTTTTTTCAAATATCACCAAAGAAAACTGTCAGGAGCTGTTAAATCTGGTGAACGTGGTGAACGCACCAAACAGTACACTTAAGTGGGTGTGATTGTCGCTGATGAACTGCTCTTGGATTTTCCGTAGCCCAAATCCTGCAGTTTTGCTTGTTGACATACCCATTTAATAGGAAATGGGCTTCATCGCTCATTACCAAATTGTGAATAGTCTGGATTTTCCTCCGCTTCTTCACGGAAACGAATGGCATATTCAAGCCGTTGATGGTAGTCAGTCTGTCGTCTTCAATTCTTGCACAAGTTGAACTTTATATGGGAACAAGTCTAATATACTCAAAATTCTCTGCAGCGACCGCCGTGATAGTCCAAGTTGTGTCGAACGCCTCCTTGTTGATGTTGATGGACTATGCTGCACGCCCTCCGGTACACGTTCAATATTTTGACCAGTGTGCACGGGAGGTGTTCTCCCGGCACCAGGAATGGTTCTTACAGACCCATCTTGACGAAAATTTCCAATCAAATGGTTTATTGCTGGCGCTGTGGGTGCAATGCGCACATTAAAATGACGACGATATGCACGCTGTGTCAACACAATAGACTGTTGGTTTGAAAAATAAAATTCAATTATTTTTGTACGTTGTTCGATCGTGTAATGATTCATAATTAATTCCCCAAGTCTTCTTCACAAAATACTGAAAAAAAAACAAAGAAAAAAATAATAATTAAAAAAGTTATAAAGAATTCAAACCATATAGCTCATTCTGCGCCACCCTGTAAAACAATAAAAAAGCTTCAATAGTCATATTTCAGTAGATTGTTTTTTGAAATCCGCGCAATTTGAAATTGATGAATTTCCATTAGGGACTAACTATACGCAGTTTTGCTGATCCGATACCGATACTTAAAAATAAATATCGCCGATACCGACACGATTATTGAAGTTGAGTTCAAGTTTAGATTAACAAAACTCTAGAAGGAAATTCTTTTTTATACAAAATTACAGTGTAAGAGATTATTAATGGTGGAGTTCACACCAAATTCGGTAACTGTTTACTCGTTAAATTGGTAAAATTTCCCATACATTTTCTTGTAAAAATTTTTTTAAATAATTTTTACAGTGGGTGCTCCTGTGGCTGAGTGGTAGCGACGCTTGCCTGTCAGTCCAGAGGTCGTGGGTTCGATTCCCGCCATAGACCCTGGGTGTTTTTCCGCAGACAAGCTGATCACTTCGTGGATTGTGTTTGTTCTATAAAAAAATATATGGACAATTTTACTAATTTAACAAGTAAACAGTTACCAAATATTGCGCGAACTCCACTAATATTTAAAATTGATATTACCCATAAAAAAATTTTTGGAAGTAATTTTTAGGGAACTACATTTTTATTGCTTCCAAAGAATCTATGTTAAAAATATGCAGATAAGTAGGAGAAAAGCAAGCAAAAATTTGTAATTCCTTTATAATTTTAAAAAATAATCGCCATGCTTTTTAAAAAATCGATTTTTAAGGACATTTATCAACTAATATTCTTCTAAATAACTTAATAGCTTAATTATTAAAAGTCTTCTAAAAGTTTATCTAATGTGTTCTGTATTTCATGCGGAATTAAAGTCTGCGGAATTAGCAAAGCATTGTTGTTGCAAATTATTATTTATAACCACAATGCTTTGGTAATTCCCTTATATTTATTTACTTAAATTTACATGAAATCGCAGTTTTGTATTTAAATTCGCATAAAAAGAAATAAGTTGTGAAAATTGATAATTTTTCATCATTTTTCCTTGAGGAAAAATCATTATAGAACTCAGAAAAAGAAGTTTGTTCTAACATCGCTTCCAATTCGGTGATTGGTAATCGAAAAAGAGAACTTCTTGCAATGACAAGGATATGTAAAACTAATCAAAAATTATCCAAATTTGCAATACTTCCGGATCGCGAATTCTACATTTTCATGACTTCTTTGGAGTGTCTTTTTTTGCTGGGAATAAGATTTCAAAAACAACGAATTGAATTTCAATTCATGGTAAAATTAACAAAAAAGAAATTATTTTTTTTTTACAAAATAACAGCGTAAAATATTATTAATTTATAAAATTGATATTAATTAACAAAAAATAAATAATTTGTTAAAAAAAAAACCTGAAAAAATTTTTTAAAAGTATCGCCGTATCGACAGTAAAATATCGCCGATACCGATGTATCGGAAAATCGGAAGTATCGCCGATATATCGGTATCGGTTACATCCCTAATTTCCATCACATACCAGAATGTGTTGGTGTTTCACTTTATTTAATTAAGTGTAGCACATTTTGCAAATGTATGCCAAAAATAAAGCAAAAGAGAACACCAATAATTTCTCTTTCTTTTATTACCTGTCATTAATACACCTAATTCCCTATTGGAGAAAATCGGTTCAATATGCCTGTTCAATTGGTTCAATATGCCTGCTTAGAGATTTATCATTTAGGGGATACTTAAGGGAACCATCAGCAGAAAATTGGCGGTACTATTGTATGCCTCGCAATAAATCTAAATCTATTATAAGCAGAGCTGTGAAAGATTGCAATCAATTTGATTGCAATCACATGATTTCATGTTAATGATTGCTAGTTTTTGATTGCAATCAAAATCGTAAATTTGATTTCATGATTTCAATTTGAAATTATAAATCATTTCAATAAAAATTATTGCAATCAATTTTTTGAAATTAATTTCTATATTAATTGATTGCAATTAAATTTAATTGCAATCAAAATGAAATCAGAATCAAAATCATCGTTCTCTTCAAATGATACTCATTTTTCTAGAAATAAATCTTACTCTGATAATTTAAAAAAAAAAACTGCATGAAATGGCTAACTAACCTAAGTTTTGGTACGTTTTTTATACAATTTTGTTGGACTATAGGGTATATAGTAGTGATTTCAGGGAAATTGATTGAAATCAAATGATTTCAACAAAATTTGATTGCAATCAATGATTTTAAAAAAAAATTATTTCAAAATGATTGCAATCACAAAAGATTGCAATCTTGACATGATTTCAGTTTGAAATCTGAAATCATTTTGAAATCATTGATTGAAATCAATTTGATTGAAATCAATTTGATTGCAATCAAAATTGATTGCAATTTTTTACAGCTCTGATTATAAGGCAAGTGAAAAGAAGACCTCATAAAAGAACGTTTAATGACCTTGATTCGAGGGGAATGTAGCGGATGTTACGTTCGAATGTATGCATGTTGAACTCTATGCCTGTTGAGGACTTGAATCCTGATGTATTAAATGTGGAGTTTCCTTTAATTCCTTCAATTTAGATTTTGCCAATAACCGTTTCTCTTTTCGTAGTATTGATTTTGTGTGCCAAAATTAAATCCAATGCTGCTGGTTATGACAATTTGCCCTTAAATTTTTTAAAATAATTATTCTTATTATTCACCATCAGCTTCTACTTTTAATTAACAGAATAATCGTCAATGTTCACATTCCGTTTCTTCAAAAGATTGCCAAAGTTATTCCTATTAGGAAAAGTGATTCCACCGATAAAAAAGTAATTCTTATCGAAAATTGTTCAACATATCATTAAATAGCAAATTATGATGTTTCAGGAACAGAACGCTTTGTTGAACCCATTTCAATCGTGTTTTCACGAGGGTTATATCACTACCTCGCTTTGTACTTTGACTTAGCATTATTAATATCCCTGGATTTATCTAAGGCCTTCGATAACGTTAGTCATGCAGTTTTAATTCGTAAAGTTTGCATTCATTTTGGATTTTCTTTATCTGCTTGCAGATTAATATTTTCATATTTGCGTGATCGCTTTCAATTTGTGCACTGTGGTAATTTAGATTCTGGGTGCTTTCCTGTGTCTAGTGGTGTAACGCAGGGATCAGTTATAGGCCTCTTATTATTCATGAAAGATTTTTTTACTATAATTCGTGAATTTGAATGTGAACCATTTGTCTTTGCAGATGACATTCAACTATTGTTGAAGGGTCATCCTCATCGCGTTTATGATTTTGAATATGATGTGAATAACCTATTGCATAATGTTTCTCAGTGGGTGAGAATTAGTAATATACATACGTATATATTCGTCTAAGACTATACTTTTTAAACCTCTAAACTCTCTGGCTAACTTGGCCATTTCTGTTGACGGTGAGGCCATCGAGTTTGTGGAGCGTATGAAGTGTGTTGGAGTTCTATTAGATAATCATTTAGGATTTAGCCACCATATTAGTGCAGTGTGTTCAAAAATTAATTTCACCTTGCGAAGGTTGTATTCGTTAAATTTATATCTACCACTTTATATTAGGAAACGTGTGGCACACTTTTTGCTGAAGTCCACCCTTTTGTATTGCATTGAGGTTTACTCAGGATGCAGTGCTACTGATTTTAATAGGTGCTCTTTACTATTCAATAGAATAATACGCTTTGTCCATAAATTAAAGCTCCATGATCATGTTTCAGGGTACATTATCGATTTTTTGGGGTGCAATTTTAGGAATTTTGTTAGCATTCGTTTGCTGTTTTTCTTCTTCTTTTACAAAGCAATGTGAAGTAATTGCCCAGAGTATGTCCGTAGACATTTCGTATTTTTACGGTCAGAAAGTAACCCTCAGTTATTATATCCCGTGAGAAATCATGTTATTCATGAAAGATCCTTCCATGCGCGAGTTATAAGTTGTGGAATTCTTTACCTCGACCTCTAAGAGACTTTCACTTCACCCCGATTGCATTCAGCAAAAAACTTGTAGGACTCTGACGAGTAGACTTGGTAGTCACGAAACAGCTGTCAGTTCAACCCTCCGTACAACCAAATTTTGCTTTGAATGTTCAATATTCACATGCTTTAGAATTTCTTTATTAAATAAAAAGTAGTTTGATCGAAAGATTAAATTAAAAATGAACTTAAGCCAAACTAATTAAATAACTTTGGATTATAAATTTATGTAATTTAGAGTATGCAAAAAAAAGCCGGAACCGAAAACCGGTTAACCGGTTTTTTGCCTTTCTGAAAATAATTCGGTTTTGTTTTCGAATAATTCGGCATGCCGGTTTTTATGTGTTGATTAACCGGGTTTTTCACGGAAACTAATTTCCTAGATTTTGATGGCAAAAATATAAATTTTTTTTATACAGTAAAATTCGCTTATAGTGCACTGCCTCATTTGCACGCTATTTGTGGACTATAACGCGAATTGGACTATATCTTGAATTTTATATAAGCCAATTTTTGGCTTATATGCGAATCTATATATAATTATTTCTTTTAACAGTAGAAAAATAAAACTAACGCTTAGAAACTACTTCCTTATCTACTCAATTCATAAATATTACAATTAAGATTGCTAAAATAAAAATAATTTCTACTTCAATGTAAGTAATATTTTTATAAAATTATCATTAAAAAATTTATTATGTTTGACTTTTGCATTTTGGATTATATCTGCCATAACTTGCATATATTGAAGATGTTTCAAACCACATCTTGGTGGCGTATAAGCGAAAATGAAATATAGAGATAATGGACTAAATAAAAAATACTTTGCAGGTATTTTACTTACAGATGACAGAAAAATTAACATTTTGGAATATATCGCAAATTCTACCATAAGCGGCGTGGCTTATAAACGAATTATACTGTACTTTATATTTAAAAAAGATACCCCAAATGAAACAAACTGAAAACTTTATAAATATCGGTCCACTAGGTTAAATTCTAATAGATTTCAAACGAATATTAAAAGTACCATTTACCGAAAGCCCGAAATTTTACCTTATTACAAAAAAGAATCATTCAAATCGGTCGTACCATTTTCAGGCAGACTTCTTTAGGAAATAAATTTATTTTTTGACTGAAAAGATTTAAAACGTAAGTACCTTTTAAGTGTGTGGGTGTATTGAGTTAATTGCTAATAAAATCAACATTTGTTTATAGATTTTCAAGATATATGGCTTATTTTGTTCGCAGAGACTGTCCTGAAGAACAATAATTAACAGGTATAGTGTTTGAAGTTTTAAACTTTTTATGAGTTTCTATAAAGACAAAAAAAGCAAGTTGAGCATATCATAAAACTACATTAGGATAGTTTGCAGATAATTGTGGCATGCATCTTTTGGTCATTTGTTGATCGAAATATTAAACATGCTGATTAAAAAATTTGAAGCTGATAGGAAAAACTGAGGACACTATTTTTTAGCGCATTAAACTGCTTAGAAATGTAATTTTGTTCCAAAAAAGTATTACACTGTCGGCCTGTGTAATTAAATTACTTTGAAAACAACTTATTTCAAGGAATATGTATAGTATTAGAAAGATTTTTGGCAAAAAATGAAAAAAAAATTATCCCCCTTATTCCGTAACTATTTGCCAACGTCACGTGAAGACAATACCAAAAAATTGGCACACTTCTATCCGTCACCGACAACAATTTATTATTACTGACAGCCACTTACTATTCTCTAAGGCATAGAAAATGGGAAGAGGTTGCTAATAGCAGTAAATTTTTGTCGAGAGCGGGTAGACAAGTGCCAATTGGTTGGTATTGTCTTGACGTGACGTCGACAGATAGTTACGGAATAAGGGATAATATATGCACATACATTTTATAAAAACCGGTTAACCAGTTTATTTGCACAAAACCGTATTCGAACCGGGTTTTTAAAAAAAGCAATTTTTCGAATAATTCGAAAACCGGTTTCTTGGAAAATTCCAGTTTTGCATACTCTAATCTAATTCAAAAATATATACATGGAAAAAATAATAGCGACATTTTATATATTACAGAACAAAACTAGTTTTTACTATTTAATCCTAATATTATTTCAATATTTGGTAGAAGCCCCTTGACTATTTGCTGACACCGCCACATCATTGAACATACAAGATTGGCGCAGATATCCGGAGAATTGGAGTACTAAGCTTACTGAATTGTGTCCGACATAACCTGTTTATTTGTAAGTTTTTACGTTTCAACTTTTTATTTTTTAGAGCTCTACAGAGGTGCTCTATTGGATTCGAGTGTGGCGATTGGGATTGTCACTCCATAAAATTTTAGCTCAAAAAAGTTTATGAGACGTTATTGTGAAAAAAGAAATTTTCCATATTATTTCTTCCACCACTTTATCAACAATTTAAAGCGCATTACATATTGTCATTTTGAAGAATTTTTTATAAATTTATTTTGAGGAATTTTATATAATTTTATTTTGAAGACTTTTCTATAATTTTACTTTATGATGATAAATTTTAAGAATTTACTACATAGTTGTTGCCGCAAATATGAATTTTATACATCGCGATCTAATTATTGGTTTAGCCCATATGCCAAAAAGTCGAAATGGAGAAAAACAACAAAGAAAATGTAAATTTTTGTGAACTTTCATCAATTTTTTTACTTTATTTGTAAAAAATGTAGCTTTTGTTGCTCCATGTGTATACTAACTGCTGTGTATTGAGTAACTTGTTATTGGGATAAAATTTTCTACTTTTTATTGAAAATAAGCGCATAAATGATATTAGAAAAGATATTTAAATGGAATAAAAAGTTAATATTGATGAAACTTGGTATTTTACTTGATTTCGAATTTTTATTTTTTTATTTAAAAAAAATTTTTTTTTTTACAAAAAATGTATCAAAATTGATTATATCGAGCACAATGAGTGCTTGATATCTCAGAAACCAGGAAGAATTTCGCGAAACAGTTTTTGGATTCTGAAAGAGGGTATTCAAAATATATATAACCCCATACTTAACTCAATTTTTTTTAAATTGTCGGTGGACCAAAACAGGACTGAGTTCGCGATATGTACAAGCGAAATGATAAATATTTTTTTTGTAAGTTGGTAAAATTAGGTTGTTTCATTTTTGCATTACTTAGCTAAATTTTATTTTAGTTATTATTTTATGTATGTATCTAGTATGTATGAGATTTTAACGCAATTTTTTACATCATAGTTATCTGCTGAGACTTTGGGCGTTTATCGTATCTTTAATATTACTTGAAATAGCAATAAGTATACATATGTATATGTATGTAAATCAAACGTTAAAATCAAACGTTATATACTTTACTAAAATATTCTTGGAATGATTAACTTTGCCGCATACGATAGCGTTATTTATTTCACATAAAAATACTATAAACAAGAACAATTTACAACGATAAAAACTCAAATTCTAGACATTTGTCCTAAGGTTAAGTAAAACAAACTATACAATTGCCACAGTAACGAAGTCCTACAAATGAAATCAATAACTTTCTGCTAACAAAACTCTATCTTATTTAAATCAAACTAAGCCAAACTAACAGCAAGAATAATATCGTGCACTTTTTTAGAATAACAACAAAATTATTTCATGTGAAATAAAATATTTAAAATTTTTCCCTTTTTGAAATAGAAAAATTTAATTTTTAACTTACCACACATTTAAAGTAATTTGCAGATAACTAAACTTTTACACTTTTCAGAAATATTATGAAATGCAACAAAGTAAATAGGGAAACAAACTCCAACTGAATTTTGCATTTAAAAAATTATATGAAAACACTTACTGGCTGCTTGGTACTTCCAAAGCATTTGTAGACAACATTGCAGTTAGTAAATGTTGTATAAATGTAATAACACCAACAGTACTACAAACTCACGCAAATGGATGGATGGATGGTTTGTTGTTTGGGGTATGCCACACACATACACATGTCTATGCCAATACACATGTAAACTTATGAATATGTGAGAAAGGGCAAAGGATTGAAATGGAAATGGTATTGTTATATCTGTATACCATCAACCGGGAAAATATATGTAATATTACTATAAAAAAAAGATCTGTTTCTTCCTTCCAACGCTTCAAGAGGATTTTTCACACCACTGCCATGTCAAAGCCACCAAGTAAGAAAAAAACAAGATATAAAAAGTAAAATATGTAATATAGAGAAATAAAAATGAAAAAGTGAAAAAAATTACTGTACATTTTTAATTTCCTAATGTATGGATGTAGTATGTGAGACTGCAAAATGCAATCAATTACCGCTGGGCTATGCTAAAGTCTACTGCATGACGAATGTAAATAAGAATTAGAACAGAAAATTTAAAAATAAAATTTATTTCGGCAGCCATCAAATAAAAAAAGAAAAGGGAGTAGCCCTCCAAGGAGAATAAAGGTTATATATGTATACTCGTCATAACATACTTACAGATAAATGGAAATAATACGTACAAATCATGTAAAGTTGTGTGGCTTCAAAATTGAGAGTTGTAATATTTACTGCAAAAACATACAAAATAGAAAAGAAACACGGAAAAATTCGAAAAAAGTATTAAGAATTGAAATTGCATTGTGGTCGTTAACCTCGACATTTACAACGCATATACGGAGCACACAAATGAAATAAAGAGTGCACAAAAAGGAGTGCAGGAGCATTGTTATGGTGGATATGCAACATTGTTGCGCTCAATGTCATCGATTTTAATGTTTTGGTTACATCAACCACATGTTAGATCGACTTTTCCAAGAGTGCGATGAAAATGGCATGACAATCCTATACATATGTACATATGTATGTCAGGAAAACCGAGCTGCAAGTTGCAATAGCAAAAAAAACGAAAAAAGAGAGAGTAAACTTTTTTTAAATATTAAGCAACATTGTTTCAAAGTCTCATAAATTTTATTTTTTTATTGCTTTGCCGCAATTTCTCTTTGATAAATGCAAACAACTTGGAATAGGGAGGCGATAGCTTTTTGGCCAGCAGCGTTGTCAACTCGGTTCTCTTCATTTTTTCGACGCCTAAAATTTTAGAGTTAGTGCTCGATACTTTTTTAAACTAACTTTTAGTGCTTTTTTTTGTGACGGTGGCACTAAACCAAAATTAAAAATCGTAGGGAGTAAACAGGACAATTTGTTAAATCCTCGAAATGTAAAGGCAATATTATGAAGTTAGCCTACAATAAGATAAAATGAGGTAGATAAATAGCTATTTTTTAACGGGAAAACGTGAACTTAATAGACTATTTCATAATTTTGCATAAGAAATTAGGACAATTTAGGTATCTAAATGGTTTAAGCCTAGGCTATTCACCCCTATTGCGAATAATAACTGAAATTAATGTTCACAATAAATTTTCATTTCCCTTCGAGAGAAAATTGCTATCGTGAAGTTCCTGTGAACAATTTTTCCTATCAGTTTTTAGTGAATATAAATAAGGAAGAAGCTTAATAAAATAAATTAAAAATCAAAGAAATGCAGTGCTAAGCATTGGAATTATCTTTTTATTCCATGGGGAATCTGAGCAAAATCGAATTGTTCGTCCAGGATTGCTAGATGCATCCAATGCCTTGGAGTTCCCGAGCGATTGCAGGCAGCATAATTCAATCAAATAGTCTTTTGGTGTTAAATTAAAATTTCTCAAGAGTATGTAAAACTTGGTTTTTATATATTTTGAGCACGATGATTCTCTACAGACGCGGAAAAATCATTTGCTATTCCATCATCGCGAAGCTTAGTTCATGTGTGCCTGGAAGGTGTTACATGGAGATAGTGTTAAGAAAATTTGTTAGTATTAAGATAAATTAACCTATTTAGTGAATTTGTCCTAAAAATAAATATTTATAAACAAAGTGACCAAAAACAGCGGAAAAGGGAAGAAATCCACGTCAAAAAAATCATTCATGATAAGGGGAATTTTCCGATTTTTTATTCACGATCGCAAAAGAAGGGAAATGGAAAACATTTCGAGGGAAAAAATATTCACGAAAGGTGCGATTGTGATGGATCATTATAACGAGATGATAACATCATATAGTCCCAAATGATAAGGATATGATGCAAAATAATGTCAAATTGTAGCAAAGCAAATTAAATTAAAATGTCTTCAAAAAGCTTGATCGAGATATTCTCGCTCATAATATGAAATTTGTGGTATTAAAATAGCACACTTAAATCTGAAGGAATATGTTTTTGAAATGCATCAGGAAAAGATCCTTATAACACTGTTAAATTAAGTAAAACATTAAATTTCTCTTTGCACGATGTTGTTATACCTTTTAAAGACCACTTAAAGTATCCAGGTTGTACAGGTTGCCAGTTTAAAGATTAAAAAAAAAACAGCCCACTTGGGTCCCTATAGGTCCCGTTGTGTATCAAGTATTTGGAGTAAGCATTTTAAATTTAATCAACATGTAAGAAATGTTAAAGTTAAGGGATTACGTATCAAGGGTATGTTTTCTAAATTATTAATTAACAGGCATCTTAATATAAAAACTAAATTACTGTTTTATATAGTTTGTATACGTTCAGCATTGCTGTATGGTTTTCCAGTTTGGTTTTCAATCTCACCACCGATTATAAAGGATGATTTAGTGATTTTTGAACGTAGCTATTCAAGGGGCTATTATTCACATATTACGTAACACTTTTTGTAAAATTGTCAGTATAAATTATTTAATCCGTAACTAACAGATATTTTTTATCAGAATTAAAAAGTATTTCCAATTCATCTGATCAATTCTTTGTCTTTTCTAGATACATAAGGTAATCTTTTATATGACAAAGGTAATTTTTTATTTTGTGAATGGTATTAGTTTTTGTTTACTGAATTCCGCCGATAGATTACATACGACACCATAATACGAAAAGTCTAGTTAAATGGTTGCTCTAGAAATCTCTTCTTTATTTCAAATAACTGTTGCTTGATATTTCCGAATTTTTGCTCAAGTGTTTATTGCTATTGCATAATTTACTTAATTCTTTGATCATGCGGTCTGATAGTATGAAATAACATTTGAATTAAATTGCAAATTTCACATCATTTCAAAAATTTATTAAGAAATCTACGAAAACTTAATTAAAAAAAGGAAATTTACATAAAATTTTTTAGACGAGTTATTCGATTATCGACCTAAATTACTCAAATAAATTTTTACTCGAAATTGAAATTTTTGTTTCATCGAACATTATTTGACTTCAAATTATTCGATTAATCGAGTGAATACCCTAGTAGCTAATCTATATGACAGAATTTTGTTGGGCGCTTATGCCAACTCATCAATAGATCTTTAAAAAATCAGCCTAATACTATGTTAAGACATGCACCTTAATTGAGGCAATTAAGTTTTAAATTGAGTTATCGATTTTGGTGTTGACACATATGCAATTTAGCTTACTAAATTAGATTACCAGCCCAACTGACTACTGTTGTCTTATTTTCGGAACTTTCGAATTTCCGCGGTACAAGCAACCAGTTTTTATATTTGTTTTTAGGTATTTTTTAAGTACTGTTTAATTACAAATTTACGTCTCGGTTTATGACTTTCTATCAGTGCTTAACATAATTATAAAGTACTTTTTCTTCGAATCTTGTTGGATACTTTTTATGAGTTCTTCAACGAGTAAACCGTTAAAAGCATTGTTTTGCCAAAGTTCACTAGTTGTACTAGTGTTTATATATAAATTATTACTCGTCATTTAGAAGTCAACGAAGCACTGTGTGCAATTTTAAATCTTTTTACAAGGTAAAGTTATATAAATTAGAGATGTGCGCGTAAGTGAGTTTTCGCTCACGATCACGAAAATAATATTTTTCACGCACGCTCACGCACAGCAAATTTTAAGACTCTCACGATCACGCACGGTCACGATCAAAATTGATTTTAAGCTTTCACGATCACGCACGCTCACGGCAAATTTAATACATTTTTTTCTGAAAGATATACATACATATGTATGAATCTACAGAATTTATTTCATAAGCAATAGATTAATTAACATATCTGCACATAAAATGCAAAAGGGTCTATCCGCATTTTTTAATTTGTAGGAGATACACATAAAAAAACTAATAACAAGCAAATTGTTTTAATTACGAAAACGACTTAAATACATAGATACATACGAGTACATATGTATGTATGTATGTATGTATACGTATAATCGATTATTCAGCACTATACGAATATCTTTAAGAAAGAATCTGATTCGCATATTATGAAAAAATTATAACTTAATATTTATTTTAAACTGTGTGAATAGTTATTTAAATATTTGAAAAAAATTTTAAGATAATCAGGTATGTATGTGATGGAAATCGATAATAATTTATAATTTTTGTGATGAAGTTCTCTTAAGTAAAGAAATTTTTTTATGCTATTTGTGATAGTTTTTTCTAATAAAGCGATATTATTAAAAACACCATTTTCAAAATTGCTTCGTTTTGGAAATCGATTTCCATCACGTACGAGGGCGGATTGATATTGAATCTACCTAAGTAGGAAAAACAATTTTTTTTAAAACCATTTATTTCTCAACATAATCTACTTTTAGCTCAATACACTTAGTAAGACAATATTCCAACTTTTTTATACCATCTGAATAATACGATTTTGGGAACCCCTCAAAATACGCGTTAGTTTCGGTAATCACTTCTTCGTTTGAGATGAATCTATTTCCTGCGAGCCATTTTTTCAAGTTTATAAACAGGAAAAAGTCAATAGGAGCTAAATCTGGACTATAAGGTGTATGATCAGCTAATTCGAAGTGTATTTCACGTAATTTTATCATCGTATCTAATGTTGTGTGAAGCGGTGCGTTGTCTTGAAGAAAGAGCACTCTTTTATTCTTTAAATTTTGTCGTTTTTTCTTGATTGCATCAATCAATTGATCCAATAATGCACGATAATACTTTCCTGTGATTGTGGATCCTTTTTCAAGATAATCGATGAGCAATATTCCGTGTGCATCCGTGTGCAAAATACAGTGGCCATAATCTTGCCAGCCGATTTCACTGTCTTCGCCTTCTTCGGAGCACTTCCACCAGCTCCCACCCATTGTTTCGAATGATTTTTGGTTTCAGGTGTGTAGTGGTGGACCCACGTTTCATCAACAGTTAGCAATCGACGCCAAAAATCAACAGTATTACGCTTTATCATGTCCAAACACCGCTGTGAAGTGGTCTGTCAAACTCGTTTTTGTTCGACACTGAGCAAACGCGGCACCCTTGCCGATAGCTTTTTTATATGCAAATGTTCATGCAAAATGTTGAACACACGTTCATATGATATGTTTACCATTTCAACAAACTCACGTAACTTAACTCGGCGATCATTCATAACGATGTCGAGGATTTTCTTGATACTTTCTTCAGTAACCACCTCTTTTGGCCTTCCTGTTGATGGTATTGTTGCAGTGCTTGTTCCGCCGCGTTTAAATTCAGCAATCCAATATTTTACCATATAATCTGACGGAGCAGACTCACCGTAATGTTTATCGAGATTTTCTTTTGTCTCTTTCCCCGTTTTCCCTTTCAAATACTAGTGTTTAATCACTGCACGAAATTCACTTTTTTCCATTTTTCAAGAAACACAAAAGTTGCTTACTTCAAACGACTACAACAAATAAACTAATCGATGAATTTGGGTGAAATTTTAACAGCTGACGTTTGACAGATCGCAATTTCTAAAAAAAAAATTTGGGTTTGTGCTGCCATCTAGCGCTAGGTAGCTTCAATATCAATCCGCCCTCGTACCTACCTATTTGATTTATTTTCAACAAAACGATTTTACATATTAAGAAAAAGAAAAACAAATTAAATACAAATTCAGCATTATATTTTAAGTAAAACAATATCGGTATGAGTATGTATATACTAAATACATATGTATGTACATATGTACATACATATATTTTTTAAGGCGCGTAAGTTTTTAAAATATGTACATTGTACTTGGACGTTTACACACATACATATTTAGGTTACATTACCGCCATTCATTTCGGAAGTTATTTTTCAGTTGTTCAATCTAAACTTGAGTCCAACTCGTTCAGCAATTCGTTTTAGACAGAAACCTATGATTAAGCCCATGTAATTTACATTAATAGTTCGAACGAGTCTAGTACAATCATTACAAATTGGTAGCTAGTTCGTTACACGTTTAAAAATTTACATTTATATTTTTCCATACATGTTGTATCTAAAAGAAATTAAATTGGCATGTCAAGTAGGATAATGGATGTGCGACTAATCCATTAATCAAATTTTTGGATTGATAAAAATTCAGATTAATCATTATCATTAATTTTTTTTCAGCAAGCTACGAAATGTACTATGTACATAATTTCGTGAGTGCGTGAAAATTAAGTTTTTAAAATCACGCATGATCACGCACGGTACTAAATTTTTAAATCACGCTCACGCATTCATTCGTGAGTATTTTTTATTTTAATCACGATCACGCGTGAATCACGCCTGACACGAAAAATTCACGACATTTGCACATCTCTAATATAAATAGAGATTTATTTTCCATTTTAATTCAAAATATTAATTCTTGTTATAGTCAGACTCTCAAACAAGAAACGAGAATCACAATACAAAAGCATAATAGTTTTAGTTTTTTTTTTTAAATAAACAGATTCATATCGAATAAAAACTGATTGTTGTGTTACTTGTTAGTTTGTTGTCAAAATAATTTGTTGGATCAAAGGCAATTTTGTATGAAAAAAAATCGGCTTTTTTTACTTAGGTGCTATGGACATATTACGTAACGTTATTTCCGAAGTTTTTCGCGAATGTATTGAAAACGCTTTTTGATAAAAAAAATAAATTACATAATTTCATACCCAGCAAAAAACAACATGACGAATCATGTGTATAATCATTTTTAATTTAGCGTGTCATTGGAGATCATGTGTTTCTGCAAAAATTTAAATAAATTGATCTCAATTAAACAGAATGAATTGAACCCATACAAACATAAAACAAACAAAAACAGAAACATATTATAGCTGCTGGGATACGAACCGTGCTCTTCTGACTGTTAAGACATGCTCTCTTCAACGACACACTTATTCTAGTTGGAGCTAAAACTCGTTATTTTATGGAAATGCATGAATATGACGCTTTAATTCCATGGATATTTTATGCAAAATCGAATCATGAAGAATTTCTTCGAGGGCAAATAATACTTCACCAGGGTTCGAACGATCGTTGGCGGAGTAACTTAAACCCTAAACAAAACAAACAAGAAATCATGAAAGACTATTTCATTTGGAACGCGTTCATTTATTTTTGCTGGGTATTAGTGGTCAGTGAGCACAATTAAGCTTACACGCAATTTACATTGTGCCTTTTTCGCCTGGCTTTAAAGGCAGGCGTTTTTAGTTTGAGAGAGGTGGTGAGAAGCTAGCGGGGTAAGAAAACAGGCACATATTGAAATTTGAGGGGTTTTTTGTTATTTCTCTTTGTCATTTTCGTACTCTCAGCATTAAGCATGTGTATAACAGCGTTTTCAGATTTTTTCCGACCTATTTCGCCAAATTGACTTTAAAAATCGCCAAAAGTCGCCAAAATCATTTTTATGCAGTTTTGCTTAATATATATTTGATAATAAATTTGTTTTTATATAACACTTTTTTTATATAAATTTTTATAAATTAATCGTATAAAAATTTGGCAGAAAATCGCCAAAAAGAGAAATAAAATCGCCAAAAACTATTTCTTGCAAATTGTTCTCGTCCAAATTCAAAACGCATTTATGACTATTTAATACAAGAAAAATCATCAAAATCAAATTGTATTAATTTCTTGCAGACGCGTTTTGGTAGGATTTATTTTTGAAACTACTCCTTCAGCAAACAAATTTTCCTCAATTACAAAAATTTTTAAGTTCAAGTTTGTTAAAAAAATAGCGATAAAAATCGCCAAAAAATTTATTTATCGCCATGTCGCCAAATCAAAAATTTAGACGCCAAGGACGTTGAAAAATCGCCACGTTGAGAAATCGGACGTTGAGAAATCGTCATATCTGACAACCCTGGTGTATAATCGCCAAAAAAGGCATGGCTAAAAAGTCTGTAATGTAAATGTGTGACTTTTCGTAAGGGATTTAAAAGAAAATTGTCAAAAAAACCCAGGCTAAAAAGGCATAGTGTGAAAAGCCACTTGGAAAAAATAATAATAATTTTTAAAATACATTTGCAAGCTGATGTAATTAAAAGACTATTTTTTTTGTATTTTTTGGTTAAGGATTTGGTTGAATTTATAATTTATATTGAAAATTTGTTGAGAAGCGGTACGAAGGAGGGAGGGATTCGAAATTAGCGTTACGTAATATCTTGATGAAAATTGTTCGGTATTTCTTTCATATTTTTTGAGACAAGGACAAAACTACCGGGCAGCTCTAGACTACAGATGTTATTGTTTTCGGATTACAATTTTACTTCAACTTTCACTTAACTACATTTGCAGAATCTGTAATCATGTCAAATCGACATTGTTGCAAGAATATTGCCAGACACATTTTTCTCTTTTTCGAAAAAAACTTAATTCTCTTTCATTGAGTTGATTCAAATGTTTTTCACAGCCCTCCTTAATTATTAAGGATATGCGCATGGCAGTGGCAAACATTTTATAGAATATACGTGATTGTGTGACGTAGTTGTTGTTACCGGCAGAGAATAAGCCCACTTAGTTCAACATTGTTGTGGCTATAATGCCAACACAATATACATACATACCAACATAGCTGCCAAACAGTTGTTTTGTAAAATTACTTTGACCGAGATTCCCTGCTCTTCGCTGTACAAATCGCATTATAATAATAAACTTCCTCTTATTCTCTTGTAATACTCTTTTGTGCATTTGGGGAAAACTTAAAAATAACAACAAAAATAAAACCTTGGACAAAGTAAAGAAAATTCCTACGTTGATACTTTTCCTAAATCTATAGGAATTACATGCATATACTATGTAATATAAAAAAAGAAAGAAAAAAACACCAAATTAGCAAAGGAGTTGGCATTTTTTTTCATTTCTTTTAATAAACCCCTTCTCAAATTGCATATACTACATAGTGGAATTTTCAATAAAATGTGTTACAATATGTAAACTTTTACCGAATTTTCTATTTAAAACAAATGGAGTCCAACATCCATCCAGCAATTGGTATACATTTTATGTGCTGACAAAGTATTTAGCACGGACGTCACACATTCACATCTACATACTTTAGCATTTACTTTTAAATGCAAAGTAAAAATTTTACTGTGTGGCTAAACATTAATCTAAAACAATGTTCACTTACTTTTTATTACTGCTTTTCACAATTTTCACTTGGATTTGCTTTATTTATTTGGTTTTGATTATATTAAATTTTATTATTCACCAAACCTTGCAAGCAATTCCTTCCAACTTATTCTACGTCCTTTTTTGTTTTGCCTTCTTACTTTGTAGCAAATTGGTTGTTTGTGTAATGTGTACAAGCGCGCGAGAAATGTCATTACTTTTTTGATATTTTCTGCTTTTCTTTTTGAGCTGTCATTTTTATGCACACATCAGAAAGGAGGAAGAGATACAAAACTAAAAATTGCTCTCACACAATTTAATAGCCTTGCCAGATAAGTAAAATAAGTAGTACCATCATAGCTGCCAGATCACACGAATTATCGTAATTTTCATGATTTTTGGTCCTAAAAGTAGCATTTTGACGATTTTACGCTTTTTGCCATAATTTTGATTTTGTAAATTAAAAGTTGACAACAGTTATATGTTGAGAATATATGTACATATATCGTCTTTTTCAATCAGTTCTGAATTCCAGGCTGCCATAAGAAGTATATGTAAAAAAAACACACTGAAATTCAGGATTTTTCCTCCAACTGAAACAAAAATTAATGTCCAGACAATTGTTTGCTCAGTGCCGGTTCACACGTGGAATTTTTATTGCAATTCTTCATTTTTCATTGAGCAAGAAAGAGAGAGGAATAGATACGGTATATATTTCTATTTCAACACTCCCATAAATTCAGAAATTGCTGCAACATAAATGGCCTGTGTGGCCGGAGAGTCATGGAATTTTTGATATTTTGTTTTTGTGTAGTTTTGTGAATAGTTTTTTGTGTTTTGCACGTTAAAATTGATAAATTTAAGTGAACTTGCGTGAAAAAAAACAAATTTCTCTACACAATTTTATTCCGTGTAGAAATATATGCAAAATTACAAACCTGAAACTCAGGCAGAACTGTATACTACGCTTAGCTTGCAGTCTACACCTAACATAATTTGCCTAACTTTACCATTAACTTCAAGTTAATGTTAGGTGTAGACTGCTCAAGTTAAAGCTTTTTTCAAATTATGTATAACATAATAGTTAGTACATTTATTTTGATAGCGCAGTCATAACTTCAAGTTACAACAGCACTTCAAGTTAGGTGCAGACGTGGCTCTATGTATTTTTTTTTTTCGTCCAACATCTTGAGCAACTGACATCTTTAAAATTTCGTTAAAAATATTTACGTTCTTGAAGAGTAAACGCAACGCACGCATCAAAGTCACTCATCAAGCATGACAAGAAGCCGAATTTGTTGATTTTCTATCCAAAATCATCGGTTTCACACATACAAAAAAATGTTCACTTGTACTACATAATATAATGCTTTATGGTTTTTATGTTTTTCCTAAGTATGATATGAAGCTGTAAAATTTTTCGAAACGACAATCAGAAACGAAAATGAGATACATATTATAGTATTTTATTTTCTATCTTGTCCAAATTTGTTCAAGTAATTTCAGTTTTACTATATTCTTAAGCAAATATAGAAAAGCATCAGACATGGTGATTAAAAGTCTACGGATGACAATAATTCCAAATAATTAATTTCTCAAATTAATTTAATATATATCGTCACCTAAAACCCAAAACGACCTAACTAACATTTTCATAAATGTACAGGAGAAGCAATAAATATGCTAAATTATGTCAATATAAAATCTAAATTCCAGATAGTTTTCGTTTTAGATTTTCTTAACCATATAGCTAATTTGTTCGGGAAGGTCTGATTTTGAAAGTAGTTATATATGTATGTGAAATAAATTGGAATTTATTAATAAGTTGGTGCTTTTTGCGGTTTATCTAACGACATAGGGCCATATTCATAATAAACTATCAAATGTTAATAAAATGTTTATGAAACAGATTTCCATAAAAAATTTGTTTCATAAATCTTTTATAAACCTTTGATAAGTATAATAAATAAGGGGGATATTCAGCCATGTCACAGAATACCATTCCGATCGGAAGTGGTTTAAATTCCGTAAGTTGCTTCTTCAGAAAACAAAAAACGAAAATTTTCTTCGTAATCAAACTACTTTTATATTTTAAAGTGGAATTGAAAAACACTTTTCTATTGGCTTCATTTGCAGTAAATACTAAAAAACGTGTATACTGTTAGGAGCATCAAATAAATATTAGGTCATGAGCTTTCCATGTTAATAAAAAGCCCAATGTGAGCTTTGCATCTAAAAACAAGATTAAGCAAACGCCGCAAGGTATAAAAATTTTATTATTCTAAAAACGAAATAAAATGCACCAAAAATATACTTTTTCTGAATGACAACTACGGAATCAAAACCAATCCGAACGGAATATTTGACACGGCTAATTGTTTGAAAAATTGATATTCTTATGACGATTTCGATGGTCACTTTGACGATTTTTTCTCCAACATTTGACGATTTTACCCCTAATTCATCTGGCAGCTATGAGTACTTTTAAAAGGTAATATATGGGGCATTCATTAAAAAGAAGTCCTCTAATGTGTTTTGTTAATAGTACATTTACATCTGAGCGAAATCAATTAATATATATTTATCGAAATCTAGTATTAAATGTAGAATGGCTCATAGGATGTATAAAGCTGTAGTAAATTGTTTAGCAAGACCAAAGAAAGAATACCGAGGTTAGAAAAATCGAATGTAGTTTCTCAGTTTTCATGCAATTGTCATGATAGAGAAAATTATAGTGAGGTATGCATATATGGGTACAACTAAAAATATATTAAAAACTAGAGCAAAACTGGTCATAAATCGGATCAAAGGATCGGGATGTTTTTTACAAAAGACAGTATTCGCAGCTCATTGTGCCAATTAAAATCACTATCCTGATTTTGATAATGTTTCAATTTTAAATAGGGAGAATAATTCTTTGGCGTTAGATATTGAGGTGTTAAGTCAGAAAGTACAGTTTTTCGTAATGTTAAATTGAAAATTATTTATTTTTTTACTATACAGTATTTATCGGTTATATGCATATAAAATCTTGGACGACTTTTTGTGCTTATAACCGAGAAATGCATTTATAAAAACGCGTTTATATGGAGCGACAGTGCTTATAAAAAAAAACTCGCTTATATGCGTCAGTGATGCATGTATAAAAAAAACTACAATGGGTAGTACAGTACATATCGGATATAAGAAACTTAAAAATACCACAAAATTGTTTCTTATATGCGGTTTTTTCTTATAAACAGTTATTGTTTATAAGAAAGTTATTTCTTATAAACATATACATGGATATAAGAAAGTTTTTTCTTATAAGTGTGTATTCAATAGAGCATACATATGTAAAATTATTCTATAAAAAGTAAAACGAATTAAGTTCGATAGCTAAATATCGGTATTATGTGCACGAAACAATTCATATAAAAAACTAGCTTAAATAGCTCAAACAAAGATAAACAACAAAAAATGAGTTCAGTTCGCACTATAAAAATTTCTTATATAAAATCTTTTTTCATATTATTTACCATCTTTGGTGTTTGAAAAAAGTTTCTTATATCAGGTTTTTTCTTATATACGATTTTCTTTTATAGAACATTTTTTCTCTGGAAGTAAAGAAAAACACTGTGTTTTTGGTTTTAAAACTAATTTTTAAGTAAAAACCAAATACTTTTTTTTTATTCATACTACCTAACTCTACGTCTATAGCTGATATATTTTTATCATGACAAATGTCAAATTCCATATATGAAAAACAGCTAACATAAAACTAATTATTTTTCAATACAAAGTTTGACTTTTGTCATGATAAAATATATATCAGGTATAAACGTAGTAGGTTAATGAGTAACAAAATCCAAAATTTTGATTTCAAAGCCTAGTGCGCAGTTCCGCCTAAATTTAAGGTTAGATTTTTTTGGATTTACTTCTACCCAAATTCATTTAAAGTTCTTAATTATAACACAGCACAACAAAATGGAGTTTTTGTGTTGATTAAATAAAAATAACTAATCCTAACATAAAACAAATCATTTTTTAATATAAAGTTTGACTTTTGTCATGATAAAACTATGTATATCGGGTATAGACGTAGGGTAAAAGCCACGGATCAAATTCGCATCAAATGGTGCTTCAAACTCACCATGTTTTTCAGAAATACAACACTGCCTATCATTGTACAAATCATCGCATTGGCAAACAGTGCTGTTAACCGTAGAGTAATTACCGTTTTGTACGGTAATTTTGGACGCAAAAGGTAGCAAGGTAATTACATTAAAAAAATGGTAATTTGAAAAATATTCAATTGATAATAAATCCGATTTCCATACATCACATATCGTCGTTTCTTTGACGTAATCAGCTATGACAATTTTCGAAATTTTTTTTATTGCACTATTCTTAAATTTTTTGGTCATACCAAAACGTTTAAGGATACCTTGATGTGTTTAGAAATTAACAAAAGTAGCTATGTGAAATCCATACATATGTATATAGAATGTTCCTACAAAGGAGTTATGTGTATAAATTCAAACAAGAAAAAATGTGTTTCTGATTCTATAAACCAAAACATCTATGCGTTAAGAAATATTCCAAATCAAAAAATGATTTTATTAAAAATGCTTTAGAAAGAATTAGTTATGTGTAGTTTTTCAAATAATTTTATTATAGCTCCCCAATGTGCAATTATTCCTATTGTTTTTTACAGTATACTAGTAATGCGAAAATTGCTTCAATAAAGCGCTTGACTCTAAACAAATATCGCAAGGCTACCATATAAATTGGTTTTCTCGCTCTCCTGAAAACATTGTAAAAAACACATAGCTGATTTTGTCAGAGCAACGACGATATACAATCACAAAAATTAAAATGTTACTGTATCCTCAAGCAGTGCGGCAAGACTAACGGCTTCTGGGAGGTGGAGATCAACGACCTATGGCCATGCCAGAATCCTAGGTCAGTTACCACCGACACTGAGGAAGCTCACTGATTACATGGTACCTCATCTGGACTTTGACAGTACGTTCAAAGTCCTTATTCCATCCAGACGGGAGTGGAAGGGGGAAATATAGAAAAAGACTTCAACTTCAGGATATATACTGATGGATCAAGAACGATCTGCGGGTGGGCACTGGAGTCTTCTCGAAGGACCTTGGAATAAAACTCTCCTTCCGAATTTCTGATGAAGTCTGAAATATTGGCTATAAGGGAGGTGGGTAGGGTCTTGATTGACAGGGAAGGAAGAGTCGGCATCTTCGTCGACAGCAATGCAGCACTTCTGTCTCTAAGGTCACACACTACTTTTTGTACTTTAATTATCCAGTGCAAAGACGTGTTATCCAGATTAGGTGGTCAGACTGACGTCACCCTCATCTGGGTTCCCGCACATAGCAATTTCCCTGGCGACGAATAGGCGGATGAGCTGGCCAGGGCTGAGTATAGATAGAGTTCGATTAGCAGTATATTTTTTATTTTCTTTGAATGCTATTCTAACATCACGTACGCAGTGCAAAAACATTATTTGTCTACGTCATTTGAATTTAACCGGTCGCAACTGTTTCAAAATAAGAGCTTAAAGCAAGATATTTGTCGCAAACAAATATTGATCGACATTTTTTTCAACTTGTACCATATTTACACTATGCAACTTTGTTGCATGCAATTTTCATTTTAAGTGAGAGTGTTGAAATAGAAATGTACACATTTTGTATTTCTTCTCTGTCATTCTCACTGAAAAAAGAGAGTTGCATAGTGTAAATATGGTATAAGTGTAATAAAAATTGTATAAGCATTTAAAGTTAGTCGCATACGCTACTATAAATGCAACGAACTGCGTATTCATTAAGCGAAAAAATTCTAATTAACTAGTAAGTATTTACTCAATAGTAGGCTAACGTGGCGCCGTAAACTCAGCGCCCAAGTACATATTATGCAGCATGAAATGAATTCGAATCTTGATTGTTTTTATTGCTATTATCACCAAATACATATTTGTTATTTATTTTTAAGTTTTTGTTTACATATATTCACAAAATATATATGTATTTCATTACTTAAGAATACTATAAGAGAAAAATCTGTCACGTACGCTATGTCACGCTATTAAATTTTTTTCATTATAAAATCACCTAAGTTTCTTTTATTTCAAATTTACGGATAATAAAGAAAAAATAGTTGACTTCGCTTAAGAAATAAAAAAAAAATAAAAAAAACTTCACAATTCGCAGAAATAAAAAAAATAAAAAAAACTTCACAATTCGCAAATTTTCGCAGATTTTCGCATATTTTTACATGCACCTTAACATCACTTCCGTTTTATGTCACGTACGCTATGCCCTTATTTCCCTCGATATTTTGGACAACAGGGTTCCAAATGTAATAATTTTTTTCACACATAGTACCCTCTGAATGGAATATAACGACACAATTTTTTCATTTACTGCTATTTTTGCAATATCTATTCCACTTTGTAGACGTACAAATGTCACGTACGCTGACATGGAAATGTCCATATATATAGTGCATTCTCTGAGGACTATAAAACTTTGATAGTATCATGATAGTATCGTCGATATATCGATAGTTTTTCTACCTTTTGATATTTTAGAATCAATATATCGATATATTTTTTTCAGAACATTGAAATTTGTCGGTAGTGACACTATCGATAGTTTTCCACCTCTACTGAGCACGTCCCGGTGAATTTTAATATTTGAATTTGTAAAACATGTTTTTAAGAACTTTCAATAATTAAAAATGTTTTTAGAGTTCAAGAAGTCCTTCGTCGGTGCTGTAGCAGAACCGTCGGCGAAGTAAAAGAACTAATAAAATGGCTACACAGCTTAAACAACTCGATGCCTCTACTTGACACCAGAGGGGCTTGTAACACTGCTCTACATAAAACGCGCAATAGCAGGGTTGTAAATGAATTAAGCTATATATCTCTCTCTCACTTCACCACCTGTTCTCTACACTATCCCTTTCCCAATGAAGGTAACACATTAATTAATTAACTGGTAGGCATTAATTGCCTGATTGTGTTACTTCTCTTTAAAAAAAAACTTTCAATAAAATTTGCTCGGCCGTTCAAATGCATAGTTGAATGGTAAACATATTGCCTTTTTATGTTCATAGCAAATGAACTTCACATAGCGTCTTGATGCGCCATAATTATGTTCTAACATTTGTCAAACTTCATACATAAAAACATAAAAAAAATTTGTTGCTATTTTTTCATATCGACTTTGACTTTTGTCAAGACAAATCAATGTCTCGTGAAGACGCTATGTCAAGCGTATTAAATCAATTGCTTAATTCACGAAAATTTGTATCAAATACACTTTTCTTTCAAATACACTTTTGGGGTATTTCTTTTTTGTTTGTAATTTGCATCGGCTTTACGCAATTTACATTGTGTCTTTTCTGCTTAGCTTTAAAGGCAGGCTTTTTCAGTTTGATATGAGAGAGGTTGATTTAGGCCTTAAAAGGTGCCGCATATTCCGCATGTAGTTCAGATGTAGAGCATCAAAACCCAATGAGTCTCTATAGGATTTCGCAATGGAAACTGAGCGGTTGATGCCACTGCCTTATCCTGGCGAAAACCACCCATTGCTTGAGCAGCTGAAAATTGATTCGTTGGTGCGTGGCATTAGTGATTCTGACGTGAATTATGCAGTATATGCGACACCGAAACCCACTTTTATAGAAACTGTGTCATATGGTTTGACACAGGAGACCGCTAGTATCATTTCTAAGCCACAAGCGTGCATGGTGCGAAAGAAGCTAATCTACTAAATGACATTAAAGAGGCGGTAGTGCAAGCGGTAGCTTTGAAACAAAACAAACCGTGTGCCAAATGCTATGTATATCTGCGGAAAAAGAGGCCATATCCCAACGCAAAAAAAACAAACAAGATCTGCCTCGCCATCGTGGAATAATATATATATGAGCCATCAAAAGTCTCAAGGTAATGGCTTCAGTAAGAGCGACAACGGGAGCAGCGTCACCTGAATCACGGAAAGAGGAAAGACGGCATGGAGAAATAAGGCAGCGTCTGCGCGTGGAAGAAGCTCGACTAGCTGAGCAGCGTAAGAAATTGAAATCGCTACTCTGTTCTGCTGTGTACGTTGAAAAATTAAGTTGATGTTAATTTTTCCCTTGTTCCTTGGAATAGTGATAATGATAATTCTTTCTGAATATAACGTTACGAACCTTAGCCTAATAATCAATTTGGATTCACAAAGCAAATACGTTCAAAATAATCATATTAACAAACAATTAGCTACTAGCTTGAGCTTTTCACATGGTTAGATGTTCATATGTATATACTTAAGTATAAAATCAAACCAAAGAAGTTTTTCTTGAGTAGAACAAAAATCGGAAAAATGGGAATGAAGAAAACTAAACTGATAGCAACGCTGGGAAAGTGTAGTTAATATCAGCTTGAGAGTGATTTAATTCTCGTATTCAATTTGGCGCTACTCTGTTCTGCTATGTACGTTGAAAAATTCTTTCTGAATATTGGGAACCTTAGCCTAATAATCAATTTGGATTCACAAAGCAAATACGTCCGAAATAATCATATTAATAAAAAAAACATTATGTCTAATTTTATATAATTATGTATGATTATATATAATTATACAAAAATTTATAAAAACATGTATAATTTTATATAATTATATATAAGTATACAAAATTATAAATGATTATACATAATTATATATGATTATTTATAATTATACACAAAAAAAAATCATTTATATTTAATTTTATATAATTATATAAAACTATATATAACAATTAAGAAATTTATTATTTGACATATTGTCATAATTTTATTTTAAATGAAATTTATTTGCTGGAGTTTAAGCAATTGTGTAAACTCCAGCAAATAAATATCATTTAAAATATATATAACAATATATAATTATATATGAATCATATATAATTCTACATATATAATTATATATAATTTTTTTTACTCGGAAAATTAAATTTATGTTAATTTTTCCCTTATTCCCTGGAATGCTATTCTTTCTGAATATAACGTTACGAACCTTTGCATAATAATCAATTTGGATTCAAGGCAAATAACGCTTGAAAATACTGGTCGATCACCCTAGTAGTGCTGGATTTTGTTTATTGATCATAGTGTAATTTTTATTGGAACAAAAATTGACATTGAGTACTTGTTTAATAAAAGTTTTATTTTCTTTTGTGTCGTAAAATATTTTGCATACATACTTATGTACATACATAGGTATTTTCATTTATTCTTAAATATATTCGATTGATGAGTCTTGTTTTCCAGCCTATTCCATTCAGATAATTTGAATATTTAAGAAGAGCTCTATAATGGTAATTTCACATAAATATTGAAAAAACTTGATTTGCAAATTATAAAATATATGTACATATGTACATATGTCATTACTATAATTTTACAGAACGTTTTGGAAAGTGCTATAAGACGAAATGCTGATAATACAGAACGTATTATGAGAAACGCTTTAGGTTACATGGTTTGCGATAATACCTACGGCACAATAGCTGTATCTTCGTATGATAACACAGTATCCGTGGGCATCATTAAACTTATTTGTAAAATGTTGGTTTCGGCAGCTAGAAGTGCAGTACGCGACATCGACAGCACAAATGATTTAAAATTTTTACGTATCGCTACAAGGAAATTTGAATATTTAGTAGCCCCGGAAGAAGAATTTACTATTGTAGTAGTTCAATAATTTCATTTATTTTTTATTTCTTTAAATTTTATTAATAACATAAATAAATTGGCTATTAAAGAATTGTTTTTAACATAAGTATATATATAGCATTAATATTTACATATTTCAAATTCCAATCTTATGCATTTTGAAAACAATCTTTTGCATTTTGTATGACGACTACGGTAATTTTTCCATCGGGTAATATCAACGTTTCATTTCTTGAAGTTCTTAATCTCAACATGATTAATTCATCCTGTGAATCAATTTTCTGTAACCCAATGGAAACTTTATGACGTAATATTTCACAAAGGCCAGCATATTGGATGGCTGACTTTTCGTCCATAGTAGTTTTTAGCGGATTACCCTTGTTATTTAAGATTATTAAATCTGCGATATCCGGCTTTTCTTTAATTTGACGAAAAACTTCATCAACATAGGCGGGAGTGCGTTTATTCTATATAAAAATAAAATTTATGCACATAAGTAAGTATGCATAGATATAATAGCCATTTGCAAACACATTTTTTAAGTACCTGAATCCTTTTTAGATTTGACATTTTTTAATTTACTTATAAAAAATATGTTCTATTACATCAGTTTTAAATAGCTATATAAGTACTGCGTCAAAAACTATGAAAGTTAAAACAAATTAAAAAAAATTAGGTTTTTGGGGCAAGTAAATAAGTTGGTGTGTAAATATTACCATGGAGCCCATAGTTATATTTTACATACTTATATGTATGTACAGTAACTAGTATATAATATACAGTCGGAGATTTGTACATGTAAAATGAATTACAGTATTTATCGGTTATATGCATTTAAAATTTTGCACGACTTTTTGTGCTTATGCGAAAAATGCATTTATAAAAACTCGCTTATATGCCGATGCTTATAAAAAAACTCGCTTATATAAAACTATAAAAAACTAAAATGAGTAAACAAAGTCCTAAATTTAGTTTTTAAAACATAGTACGCAGATTGGCCTAAATTTAAGGTTCGAAATTTTGCATTTACTTCTATCCAAATTCATTTAAATTTCTCAGGGCCATTATAACAACTTGACAATAGCTAAAAGTAGGATTTTGTCGGACGGATAAACAGTTTATCATTATTGCAAATTTACTTTAACCTACCAGGTAGGATGCACCTGACTTTAACCTATCGCTCACTTTCATTTAAAGTAAAGTTGTAATAAAGATAAACCGTTTATTCGTCCGACAAAATTCGATCTTTAACTATTGTCAAGTTGTAATAGTGGCCCTTAATTATAATATGTAAAACACAAAAATGTATTTACAAGACGAAAAAAATGTAAAAAATTCCTTGAAAAAACAATTGTCTGAACATTAATTTTTGTTTCAGTTGACAGAAAACGATTTCCGCTAACCATACGTCTCCACGTAGCAATTTTTATTGCTGGCAATTGTCAAATTCTATATAGAAAATTACACTATTTTAAATGACCCTTGACAATTGCAGCAATAAAAATTGCTGCGTGGAGACGAATTCTAATAGATATGACATCCCTGTATTAGACAAAAACTTTTGGTGATTTTTCACTTCAAGCGTGGTACGGACTTCTTACGGAAATTCACATTTTAAAATTTACCAGGAACCGAAAATAATTGTTATTTTTTTCTTTCTCAAGAAAAGGTTATAAGAAAATAACCTCTATTTGTTTTTGGTTAATTTTAACCACTATCGTAAGATATATACTCGTATTATTTTGATCACCGTAACCAATATAAATAAGAAATATTTTTTTTTGGTTATGAACAACTATTATATCAACCAAAAAAAAAATTTGGTTACCAATTACAATTATCGAAAGTAATTTTATTTTTTGGTTACCACAGGTTTATTTAGGTAACATTTTATTAATAAAATTAATAAAAATATTTTGCTAGACTGCCCGTTTTGTATACTTTTCCAAATACATTTCAATTGATTGCCCCACAAACCCCTTAGAACTGCATCCATTACATCTAAAATACGATATGTATCCGGGTAGAGATAACCGAAAAATAAAACTACCTTCGATAATGGTTATTGGTAACCAATAAACTTTTTTGGTTGACATAATAGTTATTCATAACCAAAAAAAAATATTTCTCACTTATATTGGTTACGATGACCAAATTGAAATATAACTTCCGATAATGGTTGATTATAACCATTATTTGAATTCATCAATATTAATGGTTAAATAAGACCTTTTTGCCTATTCTCTTATAACTGTTACGTCCCTGTACACGGAAAAATAATCGTGTAGCCTTCTGTAGAGAATAATGATTGCATACAGATAAATTCCTTTATTTTTTAATTTACAACACACAATCACAATCATATCCCTGTAATAGACAATATCGGCCAAAAATTTCGTGTACTTTTCTTCGGAACTCCGTACTAGCAAACGGAAATTTCTTTAAGGAATTTACCAACGTGAATTCCCGAAAGTTTCTTTAAACACAGTTCTTATGGGAATGTTAGTTTCCTTAACTCTACGACTCCACCTAACTTGAAATGCTGTTGTAACTTCAAGTTATGACTGCGTTGTTAAAATAAATGCACTAACAATTATGTTATAACTTGAAAAAAGCATTAACTTAGTCATTTTATGTTAGGTATGGACCGTAAATAAGAACTCCGTACGACGTATCAAATGCGTACTACTAAACGGAATATTGCCTGAAAATTTAAAAAAATTAATTTTTGTTTGTTACTTTACACGTAGGCAGCTTCGCCACTTTTTCTTTAAAGCTCTGAATCTAAGAAAGTATTTGACAGATTTAAAAATGTTATCGCTTTTTGTTATCCTTGGATATTGAATAATAAAATATTGGTGCAAAGTTTTATCAACACTTAATATTATATACTTATTTTTGAGAATTATTAGAAAAAGTCGTTTTCGTTGAATGTGCCCCATGCCGGGGTAGCTGCGGCTTTTGACGGCACACATTTGTCGATCCTATAAATAAATACAATTGGTTAGATAAAATACCTTTTAAGGTAAAGGGATTATGAGCCAATCATGTATTTATTTATTAGCTGGATTAAATTAATGAAAAATAAACAGATTTCTGTTTTCGTACTCTTAAAACGTAAAACAAACAAAAAATATTCCATATTAAATACTTATTTAATATTGTTACGAAATGAAAATGCAGATTCAAATGCAACGGCACAAACTGACAACCCGATCATTATCTCCTTTATACCCCTAAATCACTGTAATAAAATCAAAACCTGGCAAGCAAGTACCACAGTTAAACTTGGCATCACTCGACAACTGCCAATAGAATTCAAAATAACGGAAAATGGAAGTTTCCGGAATCTTCAGGAAATGGTAGTTAGAACCTACAAGATTATTCGAGACTGCTTAATTGCAATTACAAACAGTGACATTAAACTTAAACTGCAAGAGATGTAAACTTGATGACAGCGTAATTTGTTAAGTTGCAAACATTAGAGTATGTGTGTGTGCGAAGATAAACAAACAGAAGAAAAATCTCATGCATCTACACACGCACATACATTACACCATAGCAAGACCAAAATGATCATGCCGTACACTTAAAGATGAAAAGAGACCTGAATTACAGTACAGTTAAAGATAAAGAGAGACGGCTGTATTCCAGAAAGTTAGCGAAGTTACCAGACGACATAGAGAAGTGTATTTTTAAACTTAGACGAGTAAACATCGCCAAATATAGTTAGTGTGTACATCGCGTTAGTTGTACGTGTTTTTAAAGTAATAAATAAAGTGTTACTGAGAATTTATTTGTAAAATAAATACCCGTGTTCTATTTTATTGCAATTCAACGAATCCTGTGAAAATAATAAAACCCTTTTTATGTAAAGGACTAAAAACGTAACAATATAATAGGGGCTAAAGTCTACTTAAGATAAATATTTAGCGCGTCTGCGTGAAGTTGAAAGTAGTTTCGAGAAACTTGGTAGCTTAAGTTCTATTTCGTCCCAATTTAAAACGCCCCAATTAGAAACGCCGAGTCTACCCCGAAAGCACTTCTACACTTTTTTCTTTTTTACAATTTTAATATTCAACAAAGATTTACATTTCATTTATTTTTTAAGCAAATAGCACAATTCTTAATATTGTTTTGTAAACTCTATTTTAAATATTTAAAATTTTCAAAGACAAAATACTTACAAAATAGAATCAAAATATTACAAAAACACTTGCAAAAAGACTAAAATACGTGTAGCTAAGGTAATTCGTAAGCTAGAGATGGCAAACTTTGTGGGAGTTCTTTATTTAAATTTTCGCTAAATTAACATCAATAGTCATTGATGTACAATGGGTGCTTCATAACGAAAACGTTTTTGCCGAAGGTACCCCAAAGACGAAGCTGTCCCAGTCTCCCCTACTTCTTATTAAATGGAGAAAGAACTTTATGTTTCCTGTAGAAAAATTTGTGCATAAATTTTAATTTTTAAAACATGTACCGTGCATATATGAGTATTTTTTTAATACATTTTGAAAATATTTGCATTTCTATACGGTGCATAAAAGCGATAAATGCATATAAGCGAAATGCAAATACGAAAAATATGTATGGTTTTTTCAATACCAATAGAAAATTGCTCATGTTGGGATGCATATAAACGTTAAATGCAAATAACCGACGTGCATATAAGCGATAAATACTGTAACTAATTAAATAGTCGCAGAACAAAACTGACGTTTTTGCTCATTTTAAAATGTTTAAAAATTGAAGATTATTTCTTTCAGCAGCTGATATACATACATGCACGATACTGGAAATTGGGACCAAGTTTCTTCCTTATAAGATGCACCAGTCTACAATAGCTGTGTTCCAGATGACTTCGGGCAAGTTCAGACTAATGAGAGTAAACTCAACATTTAAGGAGAAGGTACATAGCTTGCGTTAAATACGCTAATGCGTTACAGACTTCTGTCAAAAAAGTTGAAATAGTGTGTTTCCATAAGGCAAGAGTTTGCGACGCGCGTAACTCGCAAAAAGTTGAACATTCTTTAACTTTCACGCCTCGTATACAAAATGACAGGTAGTGCTGCCAGATTCATATGCTAACATTTTTGTTTAATGGAAATAAATTATTAGAAATTAATTTTTTTATGAAAAAATGGATGAAAACTGCATTAAATATATAAAGAAAAATAAAACTTAAAGGCAATACAAAATATAGCCGGCAAAGGCTTGAAATTGTATAATCAGAAGAGCATCAAAAGCGTGGTGTGTAACTTGCCATTCTTAAAGCGTTAAAAGTTCGAAAAGTAAGAAAATCGTTGCCGCGTAACGCGTGGTATGTACCTCCACCTTAACTCTCTAAAATTATAAAATTGGCCCAAAACATCTGGAACGCGAAAAACCACAACTTTAAGTCCAAACATTTCAATAATGCTAACTTATTAACTTTAAGTTTGCGATTTCAGTCCTTTAAATTCTTATGACGAAGGAAATATGTGCATCACTGGCGAAATATATACATAAAAGCAAAAGCTTTTCTATATTTGCAATTAAGCTAGACATATTTTCTATTTAAATTTTTTTTAATGATTGTTTCACAACGGATATTTTACTGTTTTATGAATTTGTTAAATTTCAATTGTTATTAAGTGTGTTTGTTCGTTTACCCAAAAATTTGAAAAAAAATTTTAATTTGTACTGGATTTTACTGAAATGCGTTCGTTTACAGATAAATTTGCAAAAGAGAGCATCACTTGAGAGAGTAAAGTGACGGTTGTTTGACTGAGAGCCAGGCCTGCCATATTTGCCGATTTATCTGCATTTTGCCGATTTTTTGCCTCAAAATTATCAAAGTGCCGATTTGCCGATTTTTGGTGCAAAAATGCCGATTTTTCGATAAACACTAAAACAGAGTAACTTTGTTTGTTTTAGTATAATTTATTAATTATGGGCAACACTGGAATATTTGTTACATTAAAAAGAAAAAGACAGAAATGTTAATCAGTCAGCGCTTCTACTAAAGAGAAAAAGGTTTAGGTTTATTTACAATTACCAAGGACATTTTTTTGCCGAGATGTCTAACATCAGACAAAACCTGAGACTATACCAGACAATTAACCAAGTTGTCTAAAATCCCCTCAGACATTTGGCAAATTAGTCGGCAGTTTTCTGGTACGATGTTTCAGCAAATATTATGAAATATTTTTCGATTTAACAGAACAGTCTGCACATTTTCTGTTCTACGTGTTACGACTTTTAGCAGTAACTTCTACATATTGTCTAATTTTAGTTTTTGTAATAGATTTCATTTATCTCTTTAGAGTTTGCGCATAAATGTTTGAATTTTTAAACTTATAAAATATGGGTAAATATTTTCTGATGAGCTGCCATTGGCAGCAGAAAAATGTATGCCAGAAGAAGAGTCAAAGATTTCTTACAACATTCTAATTCTATGTGTGAATTTAATACGACATTTCTGATAAATTTCAAATTTTAGCTCCAACTTTTCGCAGATATTTTCTAATTTTTTGTCAGACATTTTTCCGACATTGTTCAGACATGTCGAAAATTTATTTAGAAATTCCCTAGAATATTCTTCCGAATTTCTAGAGAATTATCTGAGACATTTCGGCAAAGTTTTTAGAATTTCCTCAGACAAAGAGTTTAGATTTTGGTCAACAATTGAATTGAAATTTCTTTCTTTTTCCATTTTATTTTCACTGATTTTTATGTTATTTGATATGTTATAAACTTTAGTTAATGCTGAATTGTTTTGTTTTGTTATTTTTTTGGTAACAAAAATATGTTTTATTGTATTTAAAATAAGTATTTTGAATTTGCCGATTTCTTTCCGATTTTTTAAAATGGAAGTGCCGATAATGCCGATTTTTTCTGAAAATATCCCGATTTTTTAACAAAATCATTTGGCACCCCTGCTGAGAGCCTGCAAATTTTTACTGAACAAATTTGTACCAAGGTGAATTAATTTTATCAGGTGGTGTTGCTTCTAAAACAACTACAACATTACAATAACATTTGACATCTCAGCCCCTATGTCAACGTATACAAATTTTGACATCCGAGCATCTAATTTGCGGGAAAAAATAGAACAGCTGTGCTTATGATATCGCTTGTATAAATCCACCTTGATTTGTACCAATAAAATTCAGTAGAAGAGAAAAACATATGATTCAATAAAATATATAAACAAAATTGATTGCTTTTGTGCATACAATTTTTAAAAAACCGTTTAAAAGAATAAAATCTGAATTAAAAGTCCAACAGAAACTGAAAATAATTATTTTACATACATCCTAAGCAAGTTTCTTCTCAATTTGCATGTTCCAGAAGAATTGTATGCCAAGTTTTCTTTTCTTGGCACCCAGGGCAAACATTTTTCTTTTAATTGTTTTATTTACATTAATGCTTTAGAGATATAAAGCTATTATATATTTGAATACTTATTACCATGATGCAAAAATACAAGGTAATTTCATTTTAATAGTATGTTTCCACCGGCATGATTTCGACAAATCATGATGATTTGAACAAATCCTGCTGATTTATAGATGATTTACCATACATTTTGCATACGACCAAATTACCTCAAAGTAGGTGATTTATTTTAAATTATGGCGAAAATACTCTTTTTCGAACTATATTTATCAATGCAACCCTGTGTTGCTTTTAAAATTACAAACTCCATCCCTGGGTCATCCATCAATTGTGATTGACAATTTCGAAAAAATGACATTAAAGAATATTTAATTAATTTCAAATGTCAAACTATATATGGAAAAATTCAATTACAGCTGTTGCGCACACCTTATAAAGTAAATGCATGACTACGAAAATTCGAACAGCAAATCACTCACAAGCTCGTTGGAAACAGGTCGAAGTAATTTGCCTAAATCTACGTAATTTAAAGTTGGTGGAAACATACTATAAAACTGTTTGACTTTTAAGCTGATTTTTGAAGTTTGTTTTTTATAGTATGTTTCCACCAGCTTTAAATTACGTAGATTTAAGTAAATTACTTCGAACTGTTTCCACCGAGCTTGTGAGTGTTTTGGTGTTCGAACTTTCGTAGTCAAATGATGCACTTACTTTATAAGGTGTGCGCAGCAGCTATAATTGATTTTTTCCATATATAGTTTGACATTTAAAATCAATTAAATATTCTTTAATGTCATTTTTTCGAAATTGTCAATCACAATTGATGGATGACCCAGGGATGGAGTTTGTAATTTTAAAAGCAATACAGGGTTGCATAGATAAATCCACTTCGAAAAAGAGTATTTTCGACATAATTTAAAATACATCATCTACTTTGAGGTGATTTGGTCGTATGCAAAATGTATGGTAAATTATGTATAAATCAACATGATTTGCTCAAATCAGCATGATTTGTCTAAATCATGCCGGTGGAAACATACTATTAGAAGCATTAAATGAAACCCTTGCCACATTTACGAAATGGGAACTAATAATGTGGAATTTTTTTACAAAATGTGTAATTTTTGTAAATAATTTTAATTATTTAATAACAAATTACAATTGTATCAGAAAATAATTTATTAAGCTTTAGGTCCTTTTTGTAAAAATTAACAATTTTATATATTTGACTCGATATTTCGACACGATAAAAAAAACAGCTAAAATTGTAAGAAATGCAAAAAAATCTGGAAAAAATCGCGAAAATGACGAAAATTCGCATAAACTTGCTATAATTAAAAAGATAGAAAAGTGTGATAGTGATTAAAAATTGGTAACATTATCAAAAATCAAAGAACTGGCTAAAAAAGCACTTTTTCGCGAAAATAGCGGATATGTGCGAAAAATTTCAAAATTGCAAACAAGCCGTAAAATTGCTTAAAAATAGCTAAAATTGTAAGGAATGCAAGAAAGTCGTTAAAAATCGCGAAAATGACGAAAATTCGCAGTATTTGCGATAAAAGTAATTTTTTTCAGTATTTGGGTTTTAACAGTTTTGTCACTTTTTTAATCAATATCAGACATTTATATCTTTTTGCATTCCTTACAATTTTAGCTATTATTAAGCAATTTTAAAGCTTGTTTGAAATTTTGCAGTTTGTCGCGAGCTTTCACTATTTTTGCGAAAAAAAAGTGATTTTTTAGCCAGTTCTTGTATTTATTACAGTTTTACCGATTTTTAATCACTCTCAAACTTTTTATTTTTTTAATGTTAACAAGTTTTTGCGAATTTTCGTCATTTTCGCGATTTTTTCTGAGATTTTGGCATTCCTTAGGCTTGTTTGAAATTTGGCGATTTTTCGCGTACTTTCATGGTAAAAGTGACGTTTTGCGATTTTGTGCTGCTCGTCAAGCTTGTGAGTATGAAAAAACTTAAGGGATTGTTTCTTAATGAACATACCAAAGGTGTCTTTGGTAAGTCAGACTTATTGATCTTGCATAAACTAAGCCACTTTTGCCGAACATAAGGAATTGTTTAAAGTTAACAAATTTTACACCAGAATCTTGTCATGTCCAGTGTATAAAGCCATTTGGCTCTGCCAAGTTTGTCTAAGATGTCCTCTAACCTGGTTAGTGGAAACTCGTCACTTACAATTTTCTCATTAAGTTTTCTAAAATCTACTGCCAGTCTCCATTTCTTTTTGTCTTCCGTGCTCCTCTTGGGTACCAAGCGGAGTGGAGCATTGTATGGGCTAATTGATGGTTCCATTATGTCATCCTTAAGCATTGTTTGTACCTGTTCCTTTATTATTTCAATATGTGCATGTGGTAATCTGTAGTTTTTTATGTATACTGGGGTATTGTCCGAGGTCATGATTTTTTGTGTATAAAAATTGTTGACGGTTAATTTTTCGTCTTCCAAGTGAAATACATTTTGATCAGTTTGTCAGTTTCATTTTTCTCAAAAGTATTAATAATTGTACTATAGTCTGAAACGGAGTTAAATGCGATCAGCCAGCGCAAAAGTTATACTCATGTTGTTACTTCTCTGTTGTCTGTCTGGAACTAAAATACAGACAAATAACTAAGAAACCAGTTAAAGCATTGTAAAAACAAAAACAAACAAATAGCTTTGATTGTAGGTATTGATAAAAATGCCCATCAAGCTAAAAATAATAAAGCTTTGTGAGTGGTGACTTTGGCTAACTAAATTGAGTTTGTATAAGATGAATGCAAGAATTTACAGGAAAAAAGCCTTGTATTCTATTTCGTTTCAAAAGTTAGTTAAATAGCTGATGTTTCCTTATAAAAATCATCTATCTTCATAAGTAGTAAAAGTGAACAAGAACGATGATGAGACGGTGTAGCGGTGTCGAAAGCAGTAGTACTGATCCGTTCTGCTAACCTGATTTGAATATTCCAAAACTCCACTCTTAATAAAATAATAAAATTTACATCTGCTAATCTGATTTTAATATTCCAAAACTCCACTCTTAATAAAATAATATGAATTTACATTAATTCAAATATTGAACTAAAAAGCCGAAATAATAAAATTAAGTTATAACTATTAAGTCCTTGGGTAAACGCAATCTTTTGTCAGAGTCTTTCAATTTTTCAGTGAATTTTCTACGACGTTTGTAGTTTATTGATGCATTAGGAGTTGTAAAATATTTTTCACCCAACAGAACAACATTTTTAAATTGCTCATGTTTACAGCGCATATAAATTGCCATTTCAAAAAACACTAATTACATCTGTATCAGAAAAATTGGCTTCTAAGTCCTTATATGTATCCAATTTTTAAGAAATGCGCACAAAATATTTTAATTATAACAAATTGAACTTTGTCGCTTTTCTCCAAACACTGGTTGTAAAATTTTGCAATATACTATTGTAAACTATTTATGCCATGTTCTTTGTTAAACGCTCTAAAAATAGCATTAATTGAAGCAAAGCACCAATCCGCATAAATTCTTTTTGCCAATGGCCACATTATTGTATTATTGGCACAATAAACTTTTAAACTAAGCAAAAACCGCTCAATATCCTCAGAGTAGTGAGTTCTTAACTCTACGTCTCTACCTAACTTGTAACTTGAAGTTATGACTGCGTTGTTAAAACCATTGCACTAACAACTATGTTATAACCTAAAAAAAACATTAACTTGAGCGGTCTACACTTAACTCTACGTCTCCACCTAACTTGAAATACTGATGTTAACTTGAGCGGTATACACTTAAGCTAAGTAGTTTTTCATACGAAAAATATGACAAGTAACCAATTATACATAAAGGTCATTACTTCTGTATTTACTTCACCGCTTTCAGTCATATTTTCCTTTATCTGCTTATTATCGATAATATCTCTAACCCTTTTTCTCTAATGTTCCTAAAATTCCCTCGGTAATCCCTAAATCATGCTATTCCTAAGCCATATATTAATTGTTACTGTAATATTGTCTTAACCCTCTTAATACCCAATTTATTCAATTATATTACAACTCTGTTTTTTTCTACCAGTATTATTGACATGGTTATTTTATTACATTCAACAACACTGCTATTACACAAACAATCACATATGATGGGAAGGCATTTATCAACAACAAAAAATGCCCATACAAGCGAGACGGTGGAAAAATAATTAAATTTTTTCTATTTAACTTTATATATGTATATTCAACTTTACAAATTCAAACAAAAACATAAATATCTTGGACATTGAGCAACATACGCCCATAAGAGCATTCAATGTAAACAAGTGTGAGATACTAATAACATCAGGAATGAAAAAATAAGAAATTATATTCTGGAAAATACACCCAACATACATTTTGATATGCCCTAAAAAAAACTTTGTATTTTACATCGCCCGCAACACCGCTACCGAAACTTGGATACCGATATGATACCGGTATTACATTTTTTTTAATGAAACTGAACAAAATGCTATTTAAATAATTTTTTTAATAATAATAAACAAAAACTGACTAGTATTGGCAACAAAACAACCAATTCAAATATTTTATACTTGTATATCCATTAGGGTATCCCTATATATAGAAAATTGCTCCGATTCTCGTTCTAACCCAATAGAAATATACGAATAGTTTAAAAACTATTGTTCCAATTTTTAGACAGATTGAAAAATGTGTAGAAGTGGCTCAAGTCGACAGAATTCTTAAAAAATTCAGATTATGTTTACCATTTTTCATTTGGCTCAACTAATAATAGCTAATTGCTCCCTAATTTCTTAAAATTTTTCTCTCAAAATATGCGGAGTCTTACTTATAAAAAATGCCAAAACTCCAACCACCAGTAATAAAGTTATGACAAAATATCAGTCATTTACAGGCCTATTCTGATACAGTAATAATAGTCACCATTGTTATAATTTGTAACCAAAGTTATAAAAATAGGAAATTGGTATTCTGATGATTTTTTATCGTAAGAAAAGTCAATAAAACTATTACCTACAAAAAAGGAGGTAACAGGAATTTATTTTAAACATTTTTTATTCAATTTGTTATTAAAGTTGGCGAAAAATTGGAAACAAGCCCTTCAATTCATTCAACATCACTTAAATCAATTTTACCGCGAAAATAGCGAATATTCGCGATAAATTGCAAACGAGCACTAAATTTGCTTAAGAGTAGCTAAAATAGTGAGGAATGCCAATAATTCGGAAAAACCGCGAAAATGACGAAAATTCGCAAAAACTTGCTAAGATTAGAAATATGGCGTAGTCTGATATTGATTAGACGTCGTTCAAACTGTAAATGATTTAAAAAACTGGTAAAAAGAAATCAATTTTACCGCGAAAGTTGCGATTTGCGTAATTTTCGCAAACTTTTTCCGAGCTTTTGGCATTTCTTACAGCTTTAGCTATTTTTAAGCAATTTTGTAATTTTTTTATTTTTGCAATATTGTAATTTTTGCATATTTTTGCTATTTCCGCGATAAAAGTGACTTTGTTAGCTAATTCTTGGCTTTTTTACAGTTTTATCGAATTTTAATAACTATCAGAATTTTCTATCTTCTTAACATCAACAAGTTTTTGCGAATTACCGTAATTTTCGCGATTTTTTCCAATTTTTTTGCATTCCTGCTGTTTTAAAATAAACTTAAGGTTTGTTTGCAATTTTGCAATTTTTCGCAAATTTTCGCTATATTTCCGGTAAACGTGATTGTTTTGCTAGTTTTTGCTTTGTGACAAGTTTTTGCGAATTTTCGAAGTTTTTCATAATCAGTGATGATTCAAAAATATGGACGATTGCTCATTTTGCCATTAAGATTGTTCTGCCCAAGCTTTTGTGTGATTTGCAACTATTTTTATTTTGAAATTAGGCGATTTGGGCAATTTTCTCTTTGGCTATTGTTCGTATAGAAGCCAAAATTTTCATATATTTACTTTTTGGCATTCCACAATCTATTTTTTATTTCAAAAAATAATTTAAAATAATTAGATTTTCTTATTTTAGTTATAGTTTATTCGACCTTTTTAATTGTATTGAAAAATAATAAAGTTATTATTTTTGAGCTCGAGGTCTTTAGCGTATAAAATATTCTTTATTGCCTATATTTCGCTAAATAGCTACATATATTTCGTAGCATCATCAGGGCTAATATTCTAAAAATATACAGGTATGTGATGAAATCGATTTTGAAAACGAAGCACTTTTGCAAGTCCCTTTTAAAGCACTTTTCATCAAATTTTTGTAATTTTTTCGATAAAACTCTTTTGTAATAAAGAAATATTTTTGTAATATATGTGATAAAATTGTTTTTAATAAAGAAATATTATTAAAAAGCACCTTTCAAAATTGCTTCGTTTTGGAATCGATTTCCATCACATACCTGAATGATACAGAAACTTACAATAATAAGTATTATAACATCAATCATAAACAAAAGATTTTCTTTTATGCCTTATCCTTATAATTTCTTTTGTTGATTGATGTTATAATACTTATTATTGTAAGTTTTTGTATCTATATTTTTAGAATATTAGCCCTGATGATGCTAAGCGATATATGTAGCGAAATATAGGCAATAGAGACTATTTTATACGCTGAAAACCTCGAGCTCAAAAATAATAATTTTATTATTTTTAAATATATGTAATTAGATTTTATTACAAACATGTGTCAGTTTTTTTCACCACATTGTTGAATTATTTTTTATTACCACATTGCCGGAATACCGGAACAAATAAGAGTTACAGTTAGCTAACAAAAATTCGGTTACAAATTTATTATTACCAAATTGCCAGAATAAGGCTGTTAATGTAACTTTGGTCGTTATATTAGCAGCCTGAGAGTATTTGAAAATATCAAATATTGTTGTAAAAAAGAGAAAAGGTAAACATGCAGTGTTGCCAGAATTTTTAGGGATAAAATCTGTAAAATTTAAAAATGTTTCAGGAAAAAATCTGCAAAAGCTGCATTTTATTTTTAAAATCTTCAAAACCATTTTACTGCCACTTTTTTATGTATTATTGAAGCAAATAAACAATTTATTCAAGAAACTGAAATACATACAGGTGTGAACATAAATATTTTTTCATAAAAAAATGAACAGCGACAATAAAATAAACAAAACTCAATTGCGTATAAGGTATGTACATTAGCGTTGAGCGTAAGATTTTTTTTTGCAAATTTCAATTTCGAATAGCAAAAAAAGGTTTCACTTTATTTTTTGATACATGGGAAAAATAGCACCATCAAGATTTTGAATATGAGATCAAATCGATCAATTTGTGGAACATCATATGATGCAACATTATATATGATTTATAGCTGTTATAACTGATTACACTCAAAACATCTACTATTTTATACATACAAGGTCAGATTTCAGACAAACTTAAGATGAAATAATGAAGCAAAATTTCGAATTTCTAAGTCTTTGTCATATCTTGCAAAAAAAACTTTTTCTAAGATCATTTAGGGCCGCTGAACACGAAAATGATATTCATCTGTTTTTCTTAATGCGCGTTTTCCCGATATTCTCGAAAAACGAGTTTTTTTGTTCTTTTTTTCGACTATTGGCAAAAATTCCGAGAGCGGCCATTCTATTCTTTCATTCAATACACTGATTGTGCCGATCGTATAAAAAGTATAGAGTTACAGGCCTTAAAAGTTTAAAAAAGTATATTTTTAGACCTTCTCCCAAAAACTATCATTTTAAATTGCTCCATTAAGATGAAAAAATATACTAAGTATATTTTTTTCGGGCTATATTTCAAAGACAATTTTGTGACGATCACATAATGCGTGCAATCGCTAAATTCTGATAAAAAAGAATAAAGTTATTAGCCCTTAAGCGAAAACAGCTATTTTATTTTTTAATTATTTTTCATACAAAATTAATTTAAATCAGTTTGTATTAAAAAATTTTTTGATTGAAAATAGTTTTGTATGGGAAATAAAATCAGCTTTTTTCACTTAATGGCTTATAACTTTCTTATATTTTGTCAGATCTCCTCGATCTTAAATTTTTTTCATTCGGCACAAAAATGTTTTTCACGTGTAGTCTTAAAAAATTATTAAAAATTTTTTTCTATAGTAATGAAGCAAATTAAACTAAAATCCATATAATTTCTCTGGCTTCCAGCCGTGGTAGAGGGCTAAAAGATATGTCGCAAAAAATTAAAAAAAAATTTTTTGTATATAATTTAGCTAGATGCAACATTCCGTAGGTATTCGAAATTTATTGGATGACTTGTTTTTCCTTCATACACCAACGCTCCACTCTAATGTACATACATACTTATATATATATATATATATATATATATATATATATATATATATATATATATATATATATATATATATATATATATATATATATATGGACTAAATTTACACGATGAAATAATTCATGAAACATTTTTTAGTTTCTCATTGTTGGGGTGGAAGAACAAATGGAGTGGCAAAATTTACAAAAACTATTTGGAATTTTATTTCAGACCATTTTGCACCCACCATGCCTCCCTGTTCAAATAAGAAAAGTTTAATGACACAAATTTTATGCAATATTTCATCGTGTAAATTTAGCTCTGTTGAGAAAATTATTTAAAGTCTCAGTAAGTATAAAGGCATTTAATTTATTATACATACATATAAATATCAGAGATATTCAAATTATCTTATCTGGAGATATCAATATGTCGAAACAGTGGGAATATAAGTTTTAGGCAATCTAATGTAATCAAAACACCTACATGCAGGTTCCAAACGACTTTGAACTTTTGTTTTATTCAACTTGGAATGTGGTAAAAGCATTATATGTATTTTGAATAAACTTAGAGTTGCAAAACCATAATCAGATAAATCTGCATTTCTGGTAACAATGTAGACATGATATATGGACATGCTCTTTATATTAAAATCGAACGCTTAGTAAAAATGGTATAAGCAAAAAATAAAAAAAGTCGATGCAAAAAACTAAAAATTATAATTTCGAAGTGAAATATCTCTTAAACTATAAGACATACAATACAAACGCTAATATGTACCAACATTTGCTGTCTTATCTAGCAAAACCTAAAATGCTTGAAATCGTTCAAATCGGCCAGTATTTAAGAATGTTACAAGCCGCACAAAATTTTTCACACCAGAGATAGTTAGGTTTCTTCCCCTATAGCTCCGACCCTAAGTTCAGACATTGCCTTCAAAAAACATGATTCTGAAAACTTAACTCCTCCGATACAATTGTTTAAAAATTCAGACATATCTATTCAGTACTTTAGAAGTTCCATACTTATTGGTGGCTATTCTGAAATACGTGTCGACTTAGTGAAAGTTACATCTAAAACAAAATAGCACAAATGTAAAAAAAAATTTTTTTGTTTATCATACAAAACTTACCGTTTTTAAAAGAGAGAGCAACGCGTTTAAATTCTCACGTTTATTTCATATTAGAAATGTAATGAAAACAAAAACAATTGGTGAAACTTTGTTTTTGTTTCAATGCAAATTTTCACTTCTTCGGCGCGTTTTTTAGAATAGCCACCATTATTTTATTTAATTGACACTACTGAATTGCACTCTGCGTGACGTTCATCATGATATAAAAACAGCCCGTGTGAACTATAAGTTATTTGCAGTCTACACCTAATCATGGTAGAATAATATACAAGGTAGCCCTGGAACGTCAGCTGATTATATTTTATATGCTTTTTTCATGGTACGAACCAACGTAGATTTATTTACCAGGTACTCTTGATTCCACAGCTGTTAACTCTTTTTTATTTGTGGCTGCCAATTTTGTATCAAAATACACAAGTTATGTTGTGTATGTGTTTTAATAATTTGACATTTTCAAGGAACTGCGACTACCTGGTAAATAAATCTACCTTGGGTACGAACTTTCATATGTTGTGAATATGTGAAGTAACTACGTTGCACACACAATACCACACGCAAGGCGAATTCAGTACTATGTAGCCGAACTGTCAAAGCACAAATATAAAATAATCATACACCTATTTTGTATGTGTGTTATTTTAATGATAAGACCACTTGATATTAATTCGCTTTGACCACACGTATGTTTGCTACTTCTGATATACAAACACACACATACCCTCTCTATTAATGTTTGACATTTTCTATCCCAATATGTACATTTGTTAGTTATGCGGCTACCTGTTATATTATTCTACCATGCTTTGCACCTAACTTTACATTAACTCAGGGAACGAAGCCGATCGGCTGTGAGTCGGCTAACAGCCGCCGCCGGTGATATTTGAAGAGTCGCAGCCGCCGCCGACCTATGCGGCTAATATTCGGCTTCGGCTGAGCCGCTTTTTTAATAAAAAGCCCCTTTAACAATAAAATTCCTTTTTTTAATTGAACAACAAAATATGTGCCTGCTTCTGCCATCAATGGTAACGTCAGGGATTTTGCTGACATTAGCCGACTTCGAGCCGAAATGCCCTAGCCGCCGAGGAATTTATTTGTCCGCAGCCGCCGCCGAGATTTCTTCCGCGCTAGTCGACTTTAAGCCGCCGCCGATGATATATGCGATCAGCCACCGCCGGTGTCGACTTCGTCCCCTGCATTAACTTCAAGTTAATGTTAAGTGTAGACCGCTCAAGCACAAAATATACGGAAATCACAATAGTGACAGGTAAAAACGCTACAATCAGGTTTTTCAATTGTTTTTAAGGTTCTGTTAAAAAGAGACAAAAATGGCAACGAACAGAAGAAAATAAAAGAAAAAATGTAAAAATTTTACTCACTAAATAGCACGCTAAAAATGTTTAAATTCTAATAAAATTATAACCTGCAAAAAGCATTAACTTGAGCCACAAAATACACAGAAGTGACACGAACCGAAATATATTTCTGATCGCTTACACAGTGCCTTTAAATTTAATTTTCTTTTGCAGCGCCTTTCTACCCGAATTAATTTTGTAATGAATAAAACTAATTAAGTATGCATATATTTCCACAATTCACATTGAAAATAGTATTTATTAATTAATTACAGTTCATTTTCATTCATCTTTTACATTTTATCTTTATAATTACTGCAAAATCTTACAAATAATCAAGCATGTGCATGTGTGTGTAAGCACACGCTGTATACAACAAAAAACCACCACCATAAAGTCACTGCAAATCCATGACACTTTTATACACACACACAATGTTTTTTCACAATATATTTTTAATAATAAGGCCTAATTCTTTAATTTTATTAGAATTTAAAGATTTTTAGCGTTTTATTCAGTCAGTAAAATTTGTATAATTTTTTGTTTTCGTTTTATTTATTCTTCTGTTCGTTACCATTTTTGTCTCTTTTTAACAGAGCTTTAAAAACAATTGAAAAGCCTGATTGTATCGTTTTTTACCTGTCACTTTTGTGATTTCTATATATTTTTGTCAGAGGCTTGCAACACTGCTCTACAAAAAAAAAACGCGCAATAGCAGAGTTGTAAATGAATTAAGCTTTCTATCTCTTTCCCACTTCACCACCTGTTCTGTCTACTCTATCCCTTTCCCAAAGAAGGTAACACATTAATTAATTAGCTGGTAGGCATTAATTGCCTGATTGTGTTACTTCTCTTTATAAAACAAGTGGGTTGTCTGCTTTATATAAACGGCATTTATATACGAAATCGATGTGTACATAAGTTTTTAGTCAGAGTCTGTGGAACTTTGCTATTTTTGCTTGGCAGCACTTCTTAGTACATACTTCAACAACACTGACAACAACAAATGAATAGTCCGGCATTTCAGACGTGAAAACGCGTTTTTGTAGAAAAATCCACAATTATTCAGAATCAAGTATAAAACTTGTAAACAAATTAACTTTACACCATATTTAAGTAAAGAAAGCAATGTCTACGGAAGATTTCTACTTACGTTACTATGTTGGTCACAAAGGAAAATTCGGCCACGAATTTCTGGAGTTCGAGTTTCGCCCCGATGGTAAACTGCGCTATGCCAACAACTCAAATTACAAAAATGACACTATGATTCGAAAGGAGGCTTTCGTCCATCAGTCGGTAATGGAGGAACTCAAACGTATAATTTTGGATTCAGAAATAATGGCCGAGGACGATTCACCTTGGCCACCACCAGATCGTGTCGGCAGGCAGGTAAATTAATGAAACTTGTTCTATATATGTACATTCAAATAAGATTTCTGTATTAGGAGCTAGAAATTGTCATAGGCGATGAGCATATCTCTTTTACTACCTCCAAGACCGGTTCACTTGTTGACGTCAACCGTTCCAAAGATCCCGAGGGCTTGCGTTGCTTTTATTATTTAGTTCAGGATCTTAAATGTTTGGTTTTCTCACTCATTGGCTTACATTTTAAGATTAAACCAATATAAACAGCAGACGGGCAAAGGACACAGTTATGTCTACTCATTTTCTTTTTAATTTAAATTTCATTTAACTGCAATTTATCTAAAGTATTTACTATGCAAATAAAGTTATTTTATATATTTTCACGAATTTTTTTATTCTATAATAAATAGTAACAATCGCTCGATTTAGTAAAATGCAGCAGAAGGCATTAAGTAGCAAACAGAGTTGCAATTTTTAGTGTAAAGTTCCTTTATCTGACCAAAAATAAAGTTTGAGAAATTTATGCCGTTAAATTTAAAGCAAATTACGGCATTCGATATCATCGAAATTTGTATTGAAATTTCGATCGATATCGAATGCCATAATTTGGCGGCAGGCCTGTTTTAAAAATCACATGCCGTTTTGAAACTGCAAAAATGTCACAACGAAAAAATTATTTTATCGGGAATTTGGCAAAAACTTCGTAAAAATTGCTCAAATTCACGAAAAATTTTCTAAAATCATTAAAGTTTATAAAGACCCCATCAAATTATTAATTTCGGCATTTTTTTATAAAATCCATGAACAAGGTGTCGCAAAAATAAATAAATATTTTATATCGGCGGCCTCTAACTAACCGGTTTAAAATCACATATTAAACAAAAAAATTATTGTGCCAAAACATCTTTTTAAGTTTTGAAATCAATTTGACAAAAAAGTGATTTTCAGAACATGCCTGATAATTTCAAAAAATTACGGAACTACAGAGTTCAAAGTGAAAATGCTTAAAAAAATAGTGATTTGAAATCGTCCGGCAGTTAGCTGACCGGTTTCAAATCACTATATTTCATAAATCGCTTTTGGATAAAGTGATTTTTCAGAACATGCCTGATACTTGCAATCACATTCGGCTCTTCTAAAGGCGGATATATAAAATTGATTTCAAAATATTGGCTTATCAACTTTTCTCAGTGAGTTATTATGGGAACAGAAAAACGTAGGTATGGTCTTACGAGCATTTAGCAATCTTCAGGAACGCATTTAAGCGTTTTGTGCTTCAATAGCCGTCATACTTGGCCTATTACTCTCATTTTCATCTTTTTTGCTATAAACTCGGAAGCGAAATGTTTTCTAAGCTAATTAACGGTCGCACGTTGGGAAAAATATAGTAAAAACCATCGTATTGGAGTTAATACAAAAGTTACGGGCTCTACATTTTTCATAATTTGTTGTAATCTATATGAAAAACGTAATTTTGACGCGAATTATTAGCTGAATTTACAACTCGTAATCTATAGTGGTTAAATGCTTAAGTTCGTTTTTAACATAATCTTTCGATTAAATTATTTTCATTTTAGAAAGAAATTCTAAATCATGTAAATATTGAACATTCAAAGAAAAATTTTGGCTGTACGGAAGGTTGAACTGACATCAGATGTTTCGAGACCAAAACAGTCTTCTCATCAGACCTTTTTTTCCTTGACTACACTGCCAGCAAAGTCAGCAATAACCAATGAGCGAAAATCCTATTTACTTTATTGAACCAATTAACAGTGTTTTCTTATCAAGTTCAACTATTTTAAGCTTTTGATTTCTGTCTTACCAGCGTGAAATATCATCGATATTATCAATGCTGGGATTTCTTTTAATGTTTATTTTACCCAAGTTTTGGAACAGTATACATTCACGTGTTTAGCTAAGTGCCTTTAGAATTTTAACAATTGAGTTATGAATTTTACGGCTCGATTATCGATGGCAACCGAACTTCAGTTGCGTTGCCAGCCGGCAACTGAAAATTTGTGGTTGCCAGAAAAGCACTAAAAAGCAACTGAAATTGACAGCTTTCAGTTGAAAGTTGCCATCCGTAATATGATTTTTAGCAACTGGCAACGCAACTGAAGTTCGGTTGCCATCGATAATCGAGCCATTAGTCGAACTGTATGGTTTTATCCAAAGTTATTTAATTATTTTGGCTTATAGGACATTTACATTGTCTCGAAATCTACTAGATTTGATTTGAAATCTTTTTCGAAATCTATATCGTTTACACTAAGCTTTTTTGACATTTTTCTAGATTTTGTATCCAAGAATAAATACTTTGACTGAAATTTATCTTAAACTGTAACCCAACAACTGCCGCGTTAGCTAATGCACACACTTTTATTAGAAAATGTTTGTAGAGCATAGCTAATTCACTCACCGTGTATATAAAAATGTAGTACAGAGTAGCGAAAAGAAAATAAAAATACTAGATTTTGAGTAGATCTCGGTCAAATCTACTGACAAAGTAGATTTCGTTTTGTATGGGAAATTAGTAAAAAATAACTAGAGTTAACTCGAAATCTCGTAAGTACTAGATTTCGAGACAGTGTAAATGCCCTATTAAATTTGTTTTTATTTTAATCTTTCGATTAAACTATTTTTATTTTAGAAAGAAATTCTAAATCATGTAAATTAGAGATGAGCGATCGTGAACAATGAACGTGATTTAAAAATCACTGTTACTTAAAACTGTGACTGTGATCACTGTCTTAAGTTCTCTTATAGCATCACAGCGGGAAAAGGTAATGAATGGTAAACGGGAAGATAATGCACAGCATGTATAATTTTTCATTCCAGAATTCATTATTGTTAAAACAGGAAAGTAACGAATTATTTTAAAATATCCGGCGAATGAATTCTGAGTAATTCCATTTAGCCGGGTGTGACCACTTTACACATATTTTTTGTTATAAATAAAGAATATAAAATTTTTTACTTAAAAAAAGGTTGCGATTCGCAAGGCCATTAAGCTTAAAGTCGTTGAATAACGGGTGGACACTGAAAGAACACTATTCCTGCTCAGAATGGTCGTCGGAAAGCTGCGACGGGTGTGACCTTACAAACCTTAGTTTTAAAGAACTATGACTTTCAGCATAAATTCTGTAAAATTTTTACAATAATTTTGGTATAGCTGTCTCTTCAAAGTGTTTTTAGCTATATTACGTACTTACTGTTTGACAAAAAAATCAGCTTTCTTAACATAAAAGTATTTTTAAAATGTGACGGGTGTGACCTAATACGAAAATTTAAAAAAATTTTAAGAAATATAGCTTTTTATTTATATCATTAATATAAATAATATAAAAATAAATCATAAGAAAATAATAACACATTAAATCATTTGCTATCCGTTCTATTATAAACAGCAGAATACTCTAGCTGAGTATTTTTTTAAATTCAATAAAAAGCGCAAAAAGTATATTCTTTTCAGAGATAAGGGTTTTTATTAATAATTAGAAAGGGAAGAAAAGAAAATCTGAAATATATATTAAACATACAAAGAGGGAGAGCAAAATGTTTCGTGGATGATCATTTAAAAGTGCCTCAAATTGCTTTAAAAAAATATTAAATAATCAGCCTTATCATGAATTCCACATGTGAAAATTTCCGAATAAAATTTTTTGTTCACATGGATTTTAATTTCATATCATGAATTCCATGTGAATAAAAAAATACCTGGTTTTAAAAACACGCGTGTGAAGTTTTTTGAGCGCAAACAAATTCAAAAACACATTTTTCTGAGTTTAAAAATATAAACATTCGAAAATTTTCAGAACACATTTTATTCATGTACCAACTGTTCACATGTTCGGAAATTTCCATGTGAGATTTTATTCATTATAAGGCTGAATGTTTTTTTTAATTTTTCTATAATTGTCATGCTCCAAAAAACATCAATTGAGAGATTTTTATTAAAGATAAGTAAATTACTTTTTCCTTGCATAGGGCGGTTTTACGTGGAATCACTCTTCTACAGGGTGTCCCATTAATCAACGTCAAGCCGAAAGCGGATGATAGGGCAAGTAGTGACTGCTCTAAAAAAAGTTAGAAAAAAATCTATGTCACTTATTTTAAAAGGTGTTGTTCACTTTTCTTATTTTTTTCTCCTATATCATTGTCAGATATCCTTCTGTAAATGGCAGTTAATCCATACTGCAGTGGCCTGATGTGCAAAGAAACTCTTACATTTTGTTGGGAAAAACATTTTTTCGCAGCTTGAAAAACAAATCGACCAAGTATTATACCATTTTGGAATTCGTACCAAACGCGCCAACTTTTGATGTCACTTGCCAAAAGTACCTAGTACATTTTTTTTCAACACGGCCGGTTAAAGTTGGGAGTAGTAAAACATTTAAGTACGTCGTCTGGCCAAATGTAAGATATTCTTTGAAAATCAGGCCACTGCAGTATGAATTTTTAACTGCCATTTATAGAAGCATATCTGACAATGATATAGGAGAAAAAAAATAAAAAAGTGAAGATTTGTAGTCACAGCAATATAAAGATCATTACAGTGTGATTTTTTTAAACTGGCAACACCTTTTAAAATAAGTGACATAGATTTTTTTTCTAACTTTTTTTGGAGCAGTCACTACTTGCCCCATCATCCGCTTTCGGCTTGACGTTGATTAATGGGACACCCTGTATAGTTCATTCTATTTAATTCGTAATGTAACTCTTTCGCCCATATATTTTCCAAAGTTAAATGTTTGAAGAAATAAATTACATATACTTATATAAACATACATACATGTCTGTAAGTATACATAAATAATATTTATTAAATATGTACTTTATGAATTCCGTTTAAAATATATATTCAGACATACATATTCATTCACATATTCATTGTATTTACCAGGGACCGTAACTGATGACTTTTTTCGAAAAATCAAATAATAATAGTTATTTCTTGACCAATATGTTTTCGGTCAAAAAATAATGGTTATTTTTTGACTATTATTTTTTTGGTAAAAAATAAAAGTTAAAATTTGACTAATATTTTCTTGGTTAAAAATAAAAATTTGACCGATATTTTTTTCGTCAAAAATAAAAGTTAAAATGTGACTGATATTTTTTTAGTCAAAAATAAAAGTTAAAATTTGACCGATATTTTTTTTGTTAAAAATAAAAGTTAAAATTTTACCGATATTTTTCGGTGGAAAATAAAAGTTAAAATTTTACCGATATTTTTTCGATGGAAAATAAATGTTAAAATTTGACCGATATTTTTGGTCAAAAATAAAAGTTAAAATTTGAAAAAAGAACAAGTAATATTTGAAGCTAATAATCCCACATGATGAATATCCTACTAATCAACATCGATTTTACTTGTAAGTGAATATAAGGAGCATCAATAGCTCTTATATACAATTTCATTAGATAAATTGGTTCAATAGTTGATGCTCCTGCTCACTAATATCATGCATGACAAGTGGTTAAAATAAACAAAGAATGCTGGGGTAGCGACTTCTAAGTCCGTTTAAATTTTAACTTTTATTTTTATATTAAAGAACAACGTTTTTGTTGCAGAGATGCATGTGTGTTTTGATAATTACTGAAAACAATGATCACAATCACAGTTTTAAGTAACAGTGATTTTTAAATCACGTTCAATGTTCTTTAAAAATCACGGGATCGCTCATCTCTTGTTGTCATTAGGCTATCTTAACTAACCTACACAAATAAAATTTTTTCAAATAATTAATTTCTGAGAATATCTCTAATTAATTTAATATATATGTATCGTCATCTGAAACGCAAAACGCCCTAAAGTGGCGCTACTCTGTTTTGCTGTGTACGTTGAAAAATTAAGTTGATGTTAATTTCTCCCTTGTTCCTTGGAATATTAATCATCATGCCCAATTCTTTCTGAATTAAAACTTTACGAACCTTAGCCTAATAATCAATTTGGATTAACAAGCAAAAATACGTTCGAAATAATCATATTAATAAACAATTAGCTACTGGCTTGAGCTTTTCAAAATCAAACCAAAAAAGTTTGTATTGAAGAGAACAAAAAATCAGAAAAATGGGAATAAAGAAAAATAAACCAATGGCAACGCTGGGAAAGTACAGTTTAATATCAACCTGAAAGTGATTTAATTCTCGTATTAAATTTTCACGAACAAGTTGTATATATAGGAATTAAAGTCACATTGAACAGAGCCACCTGACAAGTGGTGATAAGCAAAATACAAGTGAGCACTGACAATGGAAGTGTAGCGGCTTCCGAAAGTGGCGCTACTCTGTTCTGCTGTGTACGTTGAAAAATTAATGGGTCGATTATCGATGGCAACTAAAAATTTGTGGTTGCTAGAAAAGCACTAAAAGCAACTGAAATTGACAGCTCTCAGTTGCCATCCGTAATATGATTTTTGGCAACTGGCAACCCAACTGAAGCTCGGTTGCCATACATAATCGACCCATAAGTTGATGATGATTTTTCACTTGTGTCTTGGAATATTAATATGCCCAATTCTTTCTGATTTAAAACGTTACGAAGATTGACCTAATAATGAATTTATATTCACAAGCCCTAACTAACATTTTCATAAATTTACAGGAGAAGCAATAAATATGCTAAATTATGTAATTGGCCAGGTAGTTTTCCTATTAGATTTTCTTATTTATATCGCTATTTTTGTTCGGGAAAGTCTCAGTTTGAAAGTAGCTATTTATGTACATATGTATGTGAAACACAACCGAACTTATTAAAAAGCCAACTAAAATTGTTTGTTAGTTAGGGCGTTTTGCGTTTTATTTAACAACATATTGTTTAAAAAAGTGATACTTTTTATGACGATTTCTATGAATCATTTTGACGATTTTCACAATTTTTTCTCCAAAATTTTACGGGCTTTTTTCCCACTCTAATTGTAGAAAATATATGTAAAAGCAACAACAACTATAAATTAAATATAGGGTGCGACCAGTACTCAACATCGGGATCCCGCGGGATCCAAATTTGCACGAAAACTGTTCCCGTACTGCAAGATTGGGTAAATGAGAGTGAATTTGAGAAAAAAATATTCTTCTTCTTCTTGCACGAAACAGCCCGAACTTTTTCTTCGGGCGGATTGTGTACAGTACAAAAGAATCAGCTGTTTGAAAAATAAACAATACCAAATGAAAAATATAATTTTTGTCCACAAAAATAGTGACGAAATAATTGCTAGTTTTGTCAAATTCAAAGCAATATACATTTGTATATATTCAGCAAAATATCTAAAAACTAAAAATGCTATTAAAAATCAGTATGTTGCTTTTTTTTCTTTTTTTGTTTATTTGTACAACACTTTCACTTTTGGGATAAAAACTGTGTTTTTGCTGTTCCCGTACTTTTTTGTTTAGTAAGAGTAATTCTTGCTTACTCTCATTTAGCAGAACTTTACCAACAAAAGTACGGGACCGGAGCTATATTGTGATGTCAAACAAGTGTTTTCGGCCGGTAACTGCCATATTTTAATAACTGATTTTAATTGGAAATTGCTAAAATTTAAGTTTTAAATTTATAATCGCACTATTTCCCAAAATTAATGTTTTACTTATTCAGCAAAAAATATTAATTGTTTATAAAAATACATTGATATTGATCACTGAGGAATATTAGCTAGTTCCTATGCGCATTTCACTGGTGCTAAATGCAGATCGTCAGGGGGAACCCAAAAATCTCGTAGAAAAGCTAAAGATATTGTAGCAAAGTTTTATTTGTATGAAAAAGTTTGAGTCTTCCCAATTTCTACCACAATAAATCATGCGATTTACGGAGCATCTAATTAACAGTTATTAGTTTTTGTGTTCGAAATTTAGGAACTTTAAGTAATTAAAAAAACTGATGTTATTCTTAATTCAGGTGAAGAACAAAAACAAAAATTGTGTTTGGCTAATTTAAACTACATTTATTTTGTAAAATATGTATTTTACATAAGTTTTTCTTTGAAATTTTATAAAATAAAAAATTCAATGTGTAGATAAATGATCGTTAAAATTTAACACTTAAAATCTAACTTTAATTAGAACAAGATAATTATATAGTATATAAAAAATGTATATAATGATCTTAAGTATTAAGGATATGTATGTATGTATGTCATTTTAAAAGGTGTAACATATGTATGTATGTATGTATGTACATAATATATGTATACATATGTATTAATTAGACATGAACATTGTGTAAAAGTATTCTAAAACGTGTATATTTCGTTTGATATGCATAAATAGTAATTTGTTTTATTAATTGTAAGTACACTCTTAAAGAAGTTTAATTGTAATTTATAAACAAAATGGAAATTAATTTTATGTGGCAGCTTTTCTTAGCATAAATTGAGCCATTCTATTTAAATAATCATCAGTCTTTGGGTAGGGGATTAGATAAAATACGTTAAAAGTACACTACAATAAAATATTATTTAAAATGGTTAAATATTTAAAGTCCTTAATATGTTCACAATATTAAAATTTATATACAAACTAAAACTAGTGGTGCATGTGTGTGTCTGTGGGTTATTATAAGGTTAGATTTAAGGATAAAATTACATAAGGCTTAATGGTGCTGGGTGGGTTGGGATTGGTTATTCTGAATCTTAATATTTACTAAAGAAAACTCTTTAGGAGTTTTATGCGTAAATCTCAAAGTCATAATTGTGGTGGTACAGGTAGAGGATTTGGTGATTGTTGAGCAGGTTGCTGGTGTTGAGACGATGACGATGTAGCAGAACCCGCATTTGAGCCACCACTTAGTAAGGGTCTTTCAAAGTATTGAGTTGATAGATCCATATTGGTTTGAAGTGTGGGAGTAAGTGTTTGTGATACTTGTCCGGGCGAAGCTTGGGCTGAATTTAACAAAAGGCCACTGCAGGGAACACTGACTCCAGGTGTTGCATTAATGCCACTACCCGCCGGCATAGTTGGTGCAGCATTTATGATAGCTCCTTCTTTGGGACAACCGATGGTCAATCGCACATGCAAGCCAGATTCTTTAATTAAATTAACTACATCACCATGTGACATACCGGCTATATCTATACGATTCACAGCAATAATACGGTCTCCAACCTTAAGTTCGCCACAACGATCTGCTGGACTACCAGGAATAAGTTTGCCTTCATTTGCAATTGGAAAAAAAACAATAATTTATTTAAAAAAATAACTGTCCATATATGTATATCGTCATCTAAAATGCAAAATAACGTGCATCACTTTCCTTACAAAAAACTTTGTAAAATATGAGAGATATAAAAACAATTTTTAATATATGAGCTAAAAATGCGACAACCGATCTATTTTTGACAAAAACATATTTTTATTATTATTTTTAAGTTATGAGTGTTGAATTGTAAATTTCTGAAACAAAAAGACGTATCATTAACGTGACCAGAAGGTTTTTGCAAAAAGCGGGACCAGAACGATTAAAAACCGGCATTATGAAGAAAAATACGACCAAAAAGCGGGATTTTATAAAATGTCTTCTAGAAGGCGGGATGTTGCAAATACACTACATTCGTAAGATAATGTATGACACCGCTAGCTAATATGCAAAACCACGTAACTAATAAAAAAATTCAAAGTCGTATTATTTAATTATTGCGTATTAAATCGAAACGAATATCCCCACAAATTAAATTTTAAAACCTTTACACAAAAGTCAGCAAAATTAAAAACGAAAATAATGACAATTTACTTCAGTAACTTGAGTACAAATTATATTTAGTTGTTCCTCTCTCTTATAAAATTTAAAATGCTGCAGTTAGCGATATGTTCTTATGAAATTCATTGAGTTACAGCCCTTAAAATTTAAAATAGTGTATTTTTACATATTTTTTTAAATCATCATTTTTAATTTCTTCATTAAGATGAAATAAAAATTTTATAAATATACAATTTAATTAAAGACACTTTTGTACCGAACTCATGAAATCTTAATAATCTGATAAAAAATAAGAAAGTTGTAAGACAGCAAGTGAAAAATTCCAAAGTTATCTCTCATACAAAAGTGCTTGAATTCAGTTTAGTCAAAAGAATATTTTCGATCAAAAGCTGTTTTTGTGGGAAAATCGGGGTTTTCACTTCATGCCTTGTAACTTTGTTATTTTTTTGTCGGGTCTTAAGAATTTTTCATGTGTTCGACAAAAAATTAGTTTTAGCTTTTCGAATTTAAGACTTAATGGAGAAATTTAAGTTATGAATTTTAGTCTATTTCTAAGGTGTTTAATCCAAATATAATTAATTATTTTGTTATTAATATCGTTGAAATATTATTATTTTTTTTAAATAATCAAACATTTTAATTCTACGTGACTTCACCACACTCACACTGTGAAAATGTAAAACAAGCGCTTTGATGGTGAGATGAGTTTTGATCTCGAAAATATCATGATGTTCAGCTCGACGCCTATGCAGTCAACAATTTGTCTTTGCCTTTTCGATTCCTAGCAGACACAGAAATACACCATATGTATTGCCAAACGTATTGCCTGGATGAAAAATATTCTTGTGGCAATAATCGATTTCGTATTGCAGAAGATACTTCCTTCGGCAAGAAACGTATATCGATACCAATAGATGATAAACTAGCAATATTGCCAGATAACCATTTATAAGAAAATAGGCAGACATCGCCAAAATATTATTAGGAAGATGAAAAGAAGATTTTGCATTTCGAAAAATAGTAATTTAAATCTTACCTCCTCTTCTGTAAAAATTTCGTACATAAATTTTGCAGCTTGCCTTTTCTCTAATAGCTTTAAAAATAATTTTCGTGGAGACTACGCCCTTTTTTTATATTTTTGAAATAAAATTAACTAATTTAATTGTTTTTCTGTTGCGGAATGCTTTTAAAAATTATAAAAGGAAGACAATAAGAATATTAGTCTGATTATTTTCTTTTAGATGACAACTTGGGGATATTGCTAACCTATTACCTTAGGGGATATCTTCCATTTGTTTGCAGGGTTATTACATATATATATATATATATATATATATATATATATATATATATATATATATATATATATATATATATATATATATATATATATATATATATATATATATATATATATATATATATATATATATATATATATATATTATATATATATATATATATATATATATATATATATATATATATATATATATATATATATATTATATATATATATATATATATATATATATATATATATATATATATATATATATATATATATATATATATATATATATATATATATATATATATATATATATATATATATATATATATATATATATATATATATATATATATATATATATATATATATATATATATATATATATATATTATAATATATATATATATATATATATATATATATATATATATATATATATATATATATATATAATATATATATATAAATATATATATATATATATATATATATATATATATATATATATATATATATATATATATATATATATATATATATATATATATATATATATATATATATATATATAAATATATATATATATATATATATATAAATATATATATATATATATATATATATATATATATATATATATATATATATATATATATATATATATATATATATATATATATATATATATATATATATATATATATATATATATATATATATATATATATATATATTTATATATATATATATATATATATATATATATTTATATATATATATATATATATATATATATATATATATATATATATATATATATATATATATATATATATATATATATTATATATATATATATATATATATATATATATATATATATATATATATATATATATATATATATATATATATATATATATATATATATATATATATATATATATATATATATATATATATATATATATATATATATATATATATATATATATATATATATATATATATATATATATATATATATATATATATATATATATATATATATATATATATATATATATATATATATATATATATATATATATATATATATATATATATATATACAGGGTTTTTTTTTAGAGGTATAGAACTTCGAATTGAAATAAAACACAAGAAAATCGTTTTAATGTCCATCAATTTGGCTTTATTGGAAGGATAATTTTATGCCATTAATGTTTAAATATGATTTCGGGCATGTGGCCGCCGCGGCTGGCTCGAATAAAGCCAATTCTACAGGTCCAATTTTCAACCACTTTTTCGAGCATATGGGGCCGTATGTTGGCAATAACGCCACGAATGTTGGCTTCCAAGTCCCCTAACGTTTCTGGTTTGTTGGCGTAGACGAGCGACTTCACATATCCCCAAAGAAAATAATCCAATGGTGTCAAATCACACGATCTTGGTGGCCAATTGACAGGTCCATTCCGCGAAATTATGCGCTTATCGAATGTTTCCTTCAATAAATCGATTGTGACGTGCGCTGTGTGGCATGTAGCGCCGTTTTGTTGGAACCACAACTCATCCACAGTCATGCCATCCAATTCGGGAACAAAATAGTCGGTTATCATGGCTCTATACCGGTCTCCATTAACGGTAACTGACTCTCCAGCATTATTTCGGAAGAAGTATGGCCCAATGACTCCACCAGCCCATAGAGCACACCAAACAGTCAGTTTTTGTGGATGTAATGGCGTCTCAAGGGTCTCATGTGGATTCTCTTCACTCCAAATGCGGCAATTTTGCTTGTTGACGTAGCCATTCAACCAAAAATGAGCCTCATCACTGAACAAAATTTTGCGATTTTGCTTGCGGTAAACTTCGCGAACTGAACCATTATTTTCGAAATAAATTTGCACGATTTGCAAGCGTTGTTCTTTTGTCAACCTGTTCATGATGAAATGGCAAACCAAACTAAATATTAATCACTTGACAGCTGACAAAATGGCCGCCAGTTAAAAAAGTGATGCCAACTTAAAGTTATATACCTCAATAAAAAACACCCAATATATATATATATATATATATATATATATATATATATATATATATATATATATATATATATATATATATATATATATATATATATATATATATATATATATATATATATATATATATATATATATATATATATATATATATATATATATATATATATATATATATATATATATATATATATATATATATATATATATATATATATATATATATATATATATATATATATATATATATATATATATATATATATATATATATATATATATATATATATATATATATATATATATATATATATATATTTCACGAACCTATGCAAAAACGTAACCGAATCATCGAACGTGCATTGGTTCTAAACACTCATTTAAATGATGAGCAGTTTTGTTAAATATGAACCCATGTACGTCAATGACACGCCTGTGTTAATATCATGCGTTCTGCATCTAAATTGAACCAGTTCATTTTCAGTAGAACCCATGCACCAACTATTTCTTTTGCATGTCTTTTTGTGCTGGGTCGTTAAAAAAATATAAAAAATAACTATTACAAAGTGTGATTACAAGTCTTTTTATTCCATGAAAATCATGCACTTGATGATACGTTATTTTGAATTTTTATTATAAAATATTTTTCAACCCATATGCATAAAATTTTGTGGAGACGTGTAGTTTCATCAAAAGGATCATAGTCAATCAAGAACGCGATTTTAAATTTTTTGATGATACGTTGTTTTGCATTTTAGGTAACGATATGTACATTAGAGTGGAGCGTTGGTGTATGAAGGAAAAAAGTCATCCAATCGATTTCTAATATCTCCAGAATGTTGCCTTTAACTAAATTGTATACAAAAATTTTTTTCTTAAATTTTTTTCGACATACATATCTTTTAGCCCTCTACCACGGCTGGAAACTAGAGAAATTATTCTGCCTGTTCTGTATATCGAGTCGATTTGAAAACGCTCGATTTAGAGAAATTAAACCCAAATTTTTTTGCAGCTTCATATATTTTAGAGCTTAAAAAAATATCATATCTGATATTAATTTACTATATCGCGACCTAAGTATTGTTTTGGCCCACCGACCATTTAAAAAAAAATTCAGTTAAGTATGGTTAAGTATATTTTGACTACTCTCTTTCAGAATCCAAAAACTGTTTCGCGAAATTATTCCTTGTTTCTGAGATATCAAGCATTCATTGCACTCGATATCATCATTTTTAATAAATTTTTTGTAAAAAAAATTTTTTTTTTAAATAAAAAAATAAAAAGCAGAAATCAAGTAAAATACCAAGTTTCATCAATATTAACTTTTTATTCCATGTAAATATCTTTTCTAATAACATTTATACGCTTATTTTCAATAAAAAGAAGAAAATTTCATCTCAATAACAAGTTACTCAATACACAGCAGTTAGTATACACATGGAGCAACAAAAGCTACTTTTTACAAATGAAATAAAAAAAGTGGCTACTGGAGCACATAAGATATTTTACTTTCAGTAAAAAGATGTTAATTTCTAATCGGATTGATGAAAGTTCACAAAAATGTAAATTTTTCTTCCAAACATATGCCGGAAGCAGTTGTGAGAAAAAATTCTATCGGATATATTTTGAGAAAACTTTATGTAAATCTTCTTTGTTGTTTTTCTCCATTCCGACTTTTTGGCATATGGGCCAAAACAATACTAAGGTCACGATATACGATTTAAAATACGTCAATGAGATCATTATTTATTTTTGGAAAACGAGAAATTTACTCGGATTCGGCTTACAGAACAGGGTCGTATATGAATTTTATTTTAACTTGCTTCATTAATATAGAAACAAAATTTAATAATTTTTTTAAGGCTACACATAGAAAACAATCTTGTGCCGAATGAAAAAAAGTTTAAAATCGAGTACATCTGACAAAATATAAGAAAGTTATAAGCCAGCCAGTAAGTGAAAAAAGCAGATTTTATTTCCCGTACAAATTTTGAATCAAAAAAATTTTTTTAATACAAACAGATTTAAATTAATTTTGCATGAAAAATAATTAAAAAATAATATAGCTGTTTTCGCTTAAGGGCTAAGTAATAACTTCAGTTTTTTTTTGTTATCAGAATTTAACGATTGCATAGATCATGTGATCGCCACACAATTATCTTTGAAATACAGCCTGAAAAAAATATACTCGTATATTTGTTCATCTTAAAGAAACAATTTAAAATGATAGTTTTTGGGAAAAGGTCTAACAATATACATTTTTAAACTTTTAAGTCCTGTGACTCAATACTTTTTTATACGATCGGCACAATCAGTGTATTGAAAGAAAGAATAGGGAGATATCTACACTAAAAAAAACCATGCAACATATGAACGAAATCGTTCGTATATTTTACGAAATATTTTGTAATTTCGCACCACGAAATTCTTTCGTAAAATGTACGAAACTCATGAAATTTGTGTGTTTAGTATGTTTTGTGTTTTAAGAAATAATTTTTTATATAATACGAAAGAGTTTCTTAGAAAAGAGAAAAAATGTTTTACATTTTACGAAATACTTTTACGAAAAAGTTAAACAACTTTTTTCACATTTTTCTTGTTATTAAAGTTTTCCCTTCTTTTCTCAGAAATCCCATTTTTGTGTCCCTTTTATTATCAAAATCCCCTTTTTGTGCCCCTTTTAGAAAATTTTCAACGGTAACGCTGTCTATAACTTATATGTATACGCGTCACTTAGCGCCCAATTTTATATGATTCAATAATTTTAAGAACAATTTATATAGTCTATAATTGATTTCGTAATATGAACAAAATTTTAGTATATTTTACGAAAAAACGTACTAGTAAATGCTTTCGTTACTTTCGTAAAACTATAAAATTCTGGTGTAAAAATTTATTCCGTAATATGTACGAAAGTTTCGTATATTTCACAAAAAAAAAAAAAAATAACTACGAAAAGTTTTCGTTACTTTTGTCAAATAATAAAATTCTGGACATTCTACGCAAAAACTAAATACGAATGGTTTTCGTTATTTTCGTAAAATAATAAAATTCTAGACTAAAACTTTTTTCGTGGAATGTACGAAAGTTTCTTATATAATACGAAAAAAGTAAATTCGAAAGTTTTTTTCGTAAAATGTTGCATGGATTATTTTCAGTGTATAATACAACAGTGTACAATTATTTTATTCAGATGAGCCGTTCTCGGAATTTTTGCCAATAAACGAAAAAAAAATCTCGTTTTTAGCGAATATCGGGAAAACGCGCATTAAGAAAAATAAATGAATGTCATTTTCGTGTTCAGCGACCTCAAATTAGATTAATTTGCTTCATTATTTCATCTTAAGTTTGTCTGAAATCTGACCTTGTATGTATAAAAAGAGTCGATATTTTGAGTGTAATGAGTTATAACAGCTATAAAGAATCTATAAAGTTCGCAAATATAATTTTTCACAAATTGATCGATTTGATCTCATATTCAAAATCTTGCTGCTGTGGTAGAGAGCTAAAAGTAGGTCCCAATATTTTTTTCATTATTTTTCCCATGTATTCGCAGTTGAAATTCGCAAAAAACTCTCACGGTCCACCCTAATCTACATATGTTCGTTTTAATACTTACCAATTGTGGAACCGTAATATTGATTTGATGATGAAATGATTACAAAGCCAAAACCTTCATTTTCATGTCTTGTCACTATGACATCGTAAGGATAACGTACTGGATTATTGTGCAGCAATGGTTGCAAAGGAGAAGGATGTTGCAGCATTCCTCCGCTACCAGTTATAGGAGAACTGCTCAACATGGACTGTTGAGCCATCAACTGTTGTAATTGAGATTGTGGCATACCAGGGCGCATTCGACGTCTTAAAATCATGGTGACCTGACCACGTAAAGCTGCTTCTCCCATTAAGGAAACTACTTTGTGGTGTGAGGAATTAACCTTAAACGAAAGATAGTTGAATTGAAAGTTATTATATCGGCTCAAGTTCATTATTTGGTGTGATGTAAATTCAAATTATTAGGCTCGGTTTTTGAGATCTCAGTTAAACTAGGTTTAATTACTCTCAAAACAGATTTGCGCCGGCATTACCAAGTTTGTATACAAAATTTTGACAGAACAACTTAGTTTTGCTTAAAATGTTGGACTTTAAGGATATAATACAAAAAAAAACACATTTCGCCGATAAAATCTGAGTTTCAGACTACGTTAAACTAAGTTTAGACTCAATCCACATCTCAAAAACCAAGACTAAGAGTGGCTTTTTAAGAAAGAGATTAATCTTAGTTGCAAACTATAATCAATTAATCTAAAAATAAATTTAATTGAGTACTATGTAATTGTGTTTGCCGTTTTTAAGTGGAAGCTTAAACCTCGGATAATTGCTATACTGAATAATAAAATATGGTAACATTAAGTGGGGACACATAAAATGCATAAAACGTTTTCATACAAACTGTAACAAAATATAAGGAAACAGTATCACTGATCAGCTGGATTTGTACATTGTCAGAAAAAAAGAAGATAAAATGAAAAACAAGTAATAGAAAAACCCCCGAAGAAAATAGATAACTTCAAAACGGCTGGACCAATTTTCTTTGAAAATGGGTTAGAAGATTTTGGATCAAACCGCCTTTCAAACAAAATTTATTAAATTAAAATCGACGTAGTCGTTTGGAAGCTACGGTGTCAAAGACACACACAGATTCAAGAGGATACATCTAGAAAAGTTGTGATATCTTCTAAACGGCTGGACCGATTTTCTTCGAACATAACTAAGAACACTCTCGATCAAGTCACCTTTCAAATCAAAATCGGTCCAACCGTTTGGGCTGTACGATGACTTGTAGAGACATACTTATTTATTGCTGAGCACAGGTAAAAACGACGGCAGAATAATTTAATTTTTTTGCTGCCTGCTTGAGGCGGATAACACGTATAGCAATTTTTTTCCACAAATTTTCCACATTCATGAGGGAGGTAGTACCTGAAATATATAATTTCAATGTAAAAAATTATCAATCTGCTGTCACTTTTGTTGTTTTTTATTTATTTTTGCAAAACAGCAAATTCGGGCAATATATTAAAAGACGTCATGTGAAAATATAATATAAGAAAATATATGTATGTACATATAAATTTGTCATATTTTTACATTGGAATTATATATTTTAGGCACCACCTGCTCCATGAATGTGTAAAATTTGTGGAAAAAAATTGCTCTACGAGTTCTCCCCCTCAAGCAAGGGGCAAAAAATAAAATTACTCTGCCGACGTTTTTGGTTGTGCTCAGCCCTTATTATGAATGACGTCGTCGACGTCACATCAACACAACAGTAAACAAATTTTCACTTACCTATTCGTTGTCGACAACAATTGACTAATGTTGACAGTCTCTTACTATTTTCTGAGGGTTATAAATTTAGACCAGCATGTTAATATAAGTCAATTGTTGTCGACAAAGAATTTAGCCCAGCATGTTAATATAAGTCAATTGTTGTCGACAAAGAGTAGACAAGTGACAAGTCGTTGCTGTCGTAGTGGTGTTACGTCGCCATTCATGATAGGGAAGATTGCTACGTGAAGTAGGGATGGGCAAGTGAAAAAAATATATCGATATATATCGATAGCGATATATTTTTGAATATCGATCGGCATCGATATATATAGAATAAAAAATAATGATATATCGAAATATCGATATTTTTTCAACAAATTTTTTTTTTAAATAAAACAAACAAAAAATGTACCTTTCTTATAAATAATTAAGCTGGAAAGAGTTAATTTCCAAGATCTTTACTGTTCCACCAATATTTGATGAAACATACGTCAACAAAATTACACTCAAAGAATGATAATTTTTCGAATAGACAAAATATTATAAATAAAGCAAAAGATTTTCTTAGTAATGTTCTATTTAATGAAGGCTGTGCCGAAATGTTTTTTTAAAATTGAACGAAAAACAAAACAAAAGCTAAAAATATCGAATTTAATACTGTCGATATTTTTTTGGGTTATATTTATTTATTGTATCTTCAATTAAATTGAGCTAACAATAAGTAATCAAATCTTAACTCTAAAATTTTAATTTTTAAGTCCAGCCAGTGCCAGACAAAAATATTTGTTTCAGCGGTTGATTGTTTGGTTTTTTACGTCTCTCGTGTTCGGCTGAGAGCAAGAGTGTCCCTCCTTCTCAGCCGAGTTAATGATGTTTCGGGCTAGGGGATTTGGGTGCAATTTTTATCCGCCATTGTTCCAACTGGAGTATATAATCTAGCAGTTTGCGGGTGGCTTCTTGATGGCTTTTGTGAACACTTAGAAAAGCTGTATCATCAGCGAATGTTGAAATGTGTATGTTACTGCTTACCGGCAAGTCAGCGGCATATATCAGATATAATACAGGACCGAGGATGCTGCCTTGAGGAACTCCGGCTTCAATGGGTTGCGGAGGGCTTAGAAAAAGACCTTCTTTAACAACAAAATTTCGCTCAGTTAAGTAGCTTTCTAAAAGTTCAAGGATGTTTTCGGGTAGGTTTTGCTTTAGTTTATGTATTAAACCTTCGTGCCATACTTTATCAAATGCCTGAGAAACATCGATGAAGAGCGCAGAATAATATTTCTTTTCTTCGAAGGTTTTTCTAACCCCGTTCACGAGTCTATGTGTTTGTTCAATCGTGCTATGTTGTCTCCTAAAACCGAATTGGTGGTCTGGAATGCATCCGGAACCATTCAGTATGGGTGTTATCTTACTTATAAGTAGCTTTTCAAATAGTTTTGACATATTAGACAATAGGCTTATAGGCCCATAGGATTCCACCTTCGTATACCTGGTTTAGGTATCATGATAATCAGCACAACCTTCCATTCTGCGGGATAGCTTTTGAGGCGCAAAATACTGTTAAAAATAAATAGAATTATCCGTTTTGCAGTATAGCATTTTATTGCTTATTTTATCAGCGCCTGGAGCTTTTTTCGAGTTTAAGCCCACAATATAGTATTCAATCTCATGAATATTGAACCTCAAAGTAACATCTGGTATAGTGAGGACTGGTGGCAGCTCAACTATAGTATCAGACGTATTTGGAGTAAATACTTTCTGCAAGTGGTTTACAAACAGAGTACCTTTTTCAGCGTCAGTTCTTGCCCAGTCTCCATTCGAAGCTCGCAATGGAGGCTTATATATCACTGATCTTTTGAGGCCTCGGGCTGCTCTCCATAGCGAATAGTCTGTTTGAGGTGTTGCATCGAGCTCATTCAGAAAGTTTTGAAGAGACGCGGTTTTTTATATTCTAGTAGAGTTTTCAGCTGTTTAGTAGATTCCTTCAGCCTAGATTTTAGCTGAGGGGATCTGTAGCGTTGCCATTCTCTACGAACTCTTCTTTTTCGGATAAAAGCCGTTCTACATCTGCTGAATAAATTTTATTATATCTCACCTGAAGATTTGTAGTAGTAGCATTTAGAGCAGCTTGCTTAAGGTTTGCCTCAAACATTCTAATAGAGTCATCTATGTCAGCAGGCGTTTTTAATGGATTATTTTCTGGGCAATGAGCACTCAAATATTTTTTGTATTTCAATCAATTTATACGTGTGGTTGTCATCGTTAAATCACAAGTGGGTGAATATGTTGTATGTGAATATATAGTGATAATAGTTGGTGAGTGATCTGAACTTGGATCGTTACGCTGGGCACAACCTTTACCACTCCAAAATCAATAACATCAGGTATTTTTCGGCGATCTGTTGGCCAGTAAGTTGGCTGCCCACTTGATATAACATTCAAACGCATTTTTGAAATTGTGTTAAACAAAACGCGACCCTTTGGCGTGATCCCCAGAACGTGTGCTTAGCGTTGTAATCACCGGCGGACAAAAAGCGTGGGCCTAGTGAATTAAAAAATCTATTATATTGATTTTCTGTAATAGAGTACCTGGGAGGAGAGTAAATTGATGAAATCACCAGGTTTTGATGAAAAGCTTCAATGCAGATGTTAGTTGCTTAAAGATAGTCTTCACAATGGTCACTCATTAAGTATGGTTTTAGTCGCGATTTTATTAGTATAACCGAGCCACCAGAAGCTCTACCTTGGAGGTCATTAGTGTCGTAGAGAGTATATCCGTTAATTTTAAAAAAGCTTCTAGCCGTCAAATGCGTCTCAGAGATAAGCATAACATACTGTCGATATATTTGGAAAAAATATCGATATCGATATATCGAAATTAAAAAAAATCTACGATATATATAGATATATTTTTGCTATCCCTAACGTGAAGACGCAGTGTAATAATTGTTGGGGTAGTTTTTTTTTTACTATTTTTCTTATTATTACTCGATTCAATTCGTTTGACTTATTTATATTTCTTTCTAGTTGGGTTTTTTTTGAGAGAAGTAACACAATCAGGCAATTAATGCCTACCAGTTAATTATTTAATGTGTTACCTTCTTTGGGAAAGGGATAGTGTAGAGAGAACAGGTGGTGAAGTGGGAGAGATAGAAATCTTAATTTATTTACAACCCTGCTGTTGCGCGTTTTTTGTAGAGCAGTGTTGCAGCCCATCTGCTGTCAAGTAGAGGCATTAATTGCTTAAGATTTATAGCCATTTTATTAGTTCTTTTACTTCGCCGACGGTTCTGCTACAATACCGACGAAGGAGGGTTGTAATATTCGTAAGAATTGATAAATGCGTTTGTTGATAGTTTTTAATTACATTTTATTACAAAATACAAAAAGGAGTTAAAGATTTAAAAAGAAGATATATATTACGCTTGTTACATTTACACAGATCAAACAAAGAGTGAAAAAGTAATAATATGGCGGAATACATATAAAAAGGTATGACAATATTTAAATATTGGTTTAGAATTAGAATAGAAACATAGAAAATAATGATGCCACTTATTTGTAGTCTGTTACTAATGTTACCATACAGATAACATTAATAAGGAACATCACAATCTCCCACACTAATAGATGACATGATCTCCAAAACGAGCTGGTAATCGTCTAGGCCTATTTGATCGCCTTGCACTTCCTGGCGTCTGTGGCTGTTGTGGTTCCGCAGCGACTTGTGGTAAGCGATGTGTGTGGCTTCGATGAATAATGACTTATTCTATTTGCGGTTTATTTTCTTCCGACGAATTTTGAACTAAAGCTGGCTGATTTTGCTTATGTACCATTGACTTATATAATTGATTAATGTGCCTTTTCAAAGTATAACCGTTATCTAATCGAACTTGATAATGAAGACTTCCAAGTTTCTTTAGGACGGTACCAAATTTCCAAGTGGGAACGTTTTTCTCAAACCAACGTACTTGGACCCTTTCTCCCACACTAATTTCACGTACTGTAAAATTATTTGCATTGTTTTTAGCATGTTGCATTGGGCGAATAGCATCCAATTTTATACGTAATTCACGTCCAAGATAAAGTTGGCCTGGACTTTTCCCGTTCCCCATTGGCGTGGCTCTATATCTCGAAACAATTTCTTGCACTTTTATGTGCAGTGACAGTTTTTCATCTTCCATTGATTTTAATTTTCTTTTCAGGGTTTGGACGTGTCTTTCAGCAAGGCCATTAGTGGCAGGATGCCCCAGTGCAATAAATTTTTGAATAATACCGTGATCTGTACAGAACGATCTAAACGTAGCGCTTTGAAATATTGTCGCATTGTCCGATACGATAATTTCTGGCAAGCCATGTGTTGCAAAAATGTTTTGAAGCAAATATAAAGTTTTTTCAGAAGTAGGAGCTTCCTTTGTTATGCGAATTTCTGGCCACTTGGATTTTGCATCGACCAAAACAAAAAAATAGTGATTTTGGAAAGGCCCAGCGTAATCAATGTGCACTCTTTGAAAATTCTGGGTCGGCTCATCCCATTGATGTGTTTCAACCTTTGGTGGATTTTTTCTTACCATGGCACAATTTTGACAAGATCTTACAAGACGTTCTATGTCAGTATCAATATTTTTCCAATAACAGTATTTTCTGGCTAGCTGTTTCATCCTCTCTATACCAACATGCGTATGGTGTAATTCTCCAAGAATTCCTTCTCTTAAACTCGACGGAATCATTACCCGATTTCCCTTGAACAAAATTCCATTTTGTATTGAGTATTCAGGGTCAAAATTGTCTCCATTTAATAATTCTTTTTTCAAATTGAAACATTCTTTATCACGTTCAGTTTCCTTCGCAATCGTTGTTGCTGTAATTGAAAACGTTGAAATTTGATTTATAGTTTGGTCTTGAATAATTTGTGTTTCTGTATCGAGAAAATGATTAAATTTTGAGGTGTTTTTCAATGGAGCTCTAGACAAACAATCGACATGTGCTATATGTTCAGCTTTTTTATGTTCAATTTTGTAATTAAAACCTTGCAAGAAAGATGCGTACCGAATTAATCTTCCTGACGTCATGGCTGGGGTTTTGGCATTCTGGTGAAAAATTCTTGATAGAGGGCGGTTGTCGGTAATAAGAGTAAATTCTTTCCCATGCAAATACATAAATAATTTTTCTACAGCAAATATTATTGCAAGTGCTTCCCTGTCGAGCTGACTATAATTTTGTTCTGCTTTTGTCAAAGCTCTGGAAATAAAAGCAATAGGACGTTCATTTTGGTCGATGACATGGGAAAGCACTGCCGCAACACCTGTTGGACTTGCATCACAGGTCAATGTTAATGGTAGGCTTTCATTGTAAGGTACTAAAACTCTGTCGTTTAAAATTTCTTGCTTCAGCTTTTTGAAAGCTTCTTCACATTTTCTAGACCAGACAAATTTGTTGCCTTTTTCCAATAACTTTCGTAATGGGAATGTCAATGTTGCCATATCTGGAATAAACCGAGCGTAGTAAGTGACCATCCGCAGGAATCTCCTGACGTCATCAACATTTTCCGGGCATGGAAGATTTGCCATAGCTTCGGTTTTTGAAGGACACTTAGAAATTGTATTTTGACTTATAACATAACCCAAATATGGAATTTGTTCTTTAAAATATTCGCATTTATCCTTGTTAACATGTAATTGATATTTTTGAAGTCTTTCGAAACATGCAATTAGCCTTTGTTCACATATGGCTTTGGTGGAACCGTGTACGATTATATCGTCAAAATAAGAAATTGTTCCCTCTAGGCCCTGCAAAATTTGGTCTAATATACGATTAAATTCGCTTGGAGCTGTTTTTATTCCAAACGACAAGCGGTTCATTTGATATGTACCTCTATGAGTTGATATCGTTTGAATCTGCTTGCTATCATCATCCACAGCGACGTGTAAATATGCTTTGAAAAGGTCCAGCTTGCAAAAATATTTAGAATTTTTTAAGGTGTTGAATATTTCCTCGATTCTTTTAATAGGATAATGAGCGGATTCCAGTTGAGGATTGACACATAATTTATAATCTACACATAGTCGCACAGTGCCGTCAGGTTTTGGTATAACAACCAACGGTGATCCCCAGTTGCTGGTGTTGACTTTAGTTATGATGCCGTCTCTTTCAAGTGAATCGAGCTCCATTTCTACCTTTTCACGTAACGCAAACGGCACTTGCCTTTCTTTTAAAAAAAAGCCGCCTTGGCCCCTTTATGTAACTTTAACGAGCACACTAAATTTGGAATACATCCTACCTTCTGTTGAAAAATTCCAGAATATTTTTTTATTATTTCTGTTATTGATTTTACAGATGTATTGTTGAAATTTTTATTTACCTTTTGATGGTCACGGTCTACTTCATTTAAATCAATTTTAAGGTGTCGTATCCACAAACGTCCAAGTAGGGGTGAATGTTTGGATTCAACTACAAACATTTGTTCTTTTGATTTTTTACCTTTATAACTAACGTTCACTTCTACGACTCCAAGCGGCACGAATATATCACCAGTATAAGCACGAAAAGCTATTTTTGTCTTTTGCATTTTCACATTTAAGTTTAATTGATCAAAATCGTTTTTTGGAATCAATGTATAGCCGGCTCCCGAATCTACCTCAAATGTTTGTTTTTTGCCTTCAATAAAAACAGCTGTGAAAAATTTCTGTAATTCTGAAGATGGTATCTCAGTTTTGCTATAGATATCAATTATTTGATGAATGCCAAAATTATCGTTTTCATCAAAATAATCGTCATCAGAAGAGCACGAGTCGACAACATGAAAAGAATTGTCTGATTTTTGTTTTAATTTTGATTTTATGCACACTGTTTTTACATGGCCTGTTTTATTACATGCTGAGCATTTTAATTTTTCTTTGTTTATTTTGCATTCTTTTGAAAGATGATTATTTCGTCCGAAGCGAAGACACAACCCTTCTAGACCAAGTTTTCGATAACTGACTTTTGATGGAGATCGACTACGTTTTTTGTTTTGAGAACCCGATAATTTTTGTGAAAATTGTTGTTTGATTTGATTTACATCACTAGTTGATGGATTATTTATTATTTCATTGTTATTGATTTGCGCTGCCTCCAATGCCTTTGCTTTTTCGACGATTTGCATAAACGAGACATCTGTATTCTGCAATAATTGTTCTCGAATTGAATTATCTCTAATACCTCTTATGAACTGAGCACAAGAAAAAATATCAGCCACGGATTTCTTACATGCGCATACAAAACCACATACCGCCGCTCTTTTTTGCAAAACAGCCACGAAGTCTGAAATACTTTGGTCTTCATTTTGAACTTCATTTAGAAATCTATGTTGTTTTACAAAAATATTTTTCTTGGGGCAGAAGTGTCCTTGAAAAAGTTTTACAATTTCATCATATTTGAGATCATTTATGTTCTTAGGAGCAGCTAACGTTGATAGTAGTGAGTAATTTGATGAACCTACATATTGCAAAATAAGTTTTGCACACATTTCTTTATTATCGAACACTCCTTTTAATTGAAAATGGACTTCAAGACGTTCTTTGTAAATATCAAAAGTCTCCAGCTTTGGGTTGAAAGGATCAAAATTTGATATTACGTTGACGCTGGTAACATTTGATTGCTGTGATTGTTTAACCTGCATGGCTTGAGTCATTCTCGATAGCGCATCGATCAATTTTTCCATTTCGGTCATGGTGCACTTTAGAAATTTTTAGGTTACAATTTATTGATATTAGTTTTTCCTTAGGTTTATCCTCGTCGCCAATTGTAATATTCGTAAGAATTGATAAATGCGTTTGTTGATAGTTTTTAATTACATTTTATTAGTTCTTTTACTTCGCCGACGGTTCTGCTACAATACCGACGAAGGAGGGTTGTAATATTCGTAAGAATACAAAAAAGGAGTTAAAGATTTAAAAAGAAGATATATATTACGCTTGTTACATTTACACAGATCAAACAAAGAGTGAAAAAGTAATAATATGGCGGAATACATATAAAAAGGTATGACAACATTTAAATATTGGTTTAGAATTAGAATAGAAACATAGAAAATAATGATGCCACTTATTTGTAGTCTGTTACTAATGTTACCATACAGATAACATTAATAAGGAACATCACAAGGGTGTTGTGTAATGCATTAGGATATGTTAGCATTAATCGCTGCCGGTGCTGCCAAAGTGATCAGTGCTATGCCTTCATCACTTTAACACTCCAACAACAACCAACACAATAACGCACCAATACACATGAGAAAAATGCATGATGTTATTGGCTTGCCTGGAACTAGTCTTGAACTCAAGACCTCAGGGTTTGTAGTCAAATGCGCTAACTACTCAGCCAACAGCACCCTTTTTTATTATACTTTATTCTTTAGGTATCTTAATTTTGGAGAAAATTGTCAAGTTTATTTAGTTAACCTGGGAAAGTGAAAATTTTTTAATCAAGTAGTCAGATTTTATTACGTAAATAATTTTGGCTTGGAAGAGAAAGATTTAAAAAAAATGGGACAATTAACGTCCCTACAAGAAATGTATGACCGAAACTAATATCTACACAATTTTTTTACTAATACATTTGCATACATTTTGTATTTGACTGTCATTGTTGATCGATATATCCATCATCGTTCCACAATTTAATTTTGGCTTGGAAGAGAAAGATTTAAAAAAAGGGGACAATTAACGTCCCTACAAGAAATGTATGACCGAAACTAATATCTACACAATTTTTTTACTAATACATTTGCATAAATTTTGTATTTGACTGTCATTGTTGATCGATATATCCATCATCGTTGCAGAATTTAAATTTTTGAAATATTCTGACGTCAAAAATTTATTTTCATTTCAATATAAAAGTAAACTGGAAAAAGTGCACTGGAATTATTTATTTAAAAAAGCTGAGGCGGAAGGTGTCACAACGTTATTGGCCATGGATACAGATGCAGATCGGGTGGCCTGTGCCAAAAAGGATCCTCAAACCGGATAATAGAAGGTAAGAAAATAACAAACATTTTAATCGTTAACATTCATCTTTAACTTTACGCCCTTTTTTAGCGCTAATTGTTCTCTGTTTGCATTTGAAGAAGCTGTTGGTTTTCCAATAAAGACGGTGTTAGTACTGCTGATTAAATTAATTTAAAATTATTTACTAAAAGAATAATCCTTTGTAACTTTATTTGGGCATGTATGTATGTATTTAATAATAATTGTGTATGGACATATCTATATATAAGTTTATTTTATATAAAATCAATCTAAATTGGAATAAATAGTGTTTTATTTCAACTGGTATGTTCGCCAACAGTGACGAATATATCCATCAAGATGATTAGTCAGCTATGACCGATATATACATCAAGTTTGATTAGTCAAATGTGACCGAAATATCCATCAAGTTTGATTAGTCAACTGTGACCGGTTTATTCATCAAGTTTGATTAGTAAACTGTGACTGGTATATCCATCAACGCTGTCTAGCAAACAACATTAGAGTGAGCAGTTTGGTTATATGTTCTATGGACGAAAAAATTCATAAGTTAGAGAAGGATGCAAAATCACACGTACACAAAAGTTTCCATCATATTTTTCATATTACCCTTGATAATGTGATAGAAACTTTGTTCTACGCAATGATGGATATTTCTATCAACAATGCCAGTCATATGACCGGTAAAATGACTGCAACTGTTCTTGTAGGGGTGTGTAGTTGAAAAATATAAAATGATTTAAAAAGAATTTTTGCAAAAAAATAAAAAAAATATATATGCTTTGGAAAAAATTAAAAAAAAGTTAGAGTGCTGAAGAAGTTCAAAATAAAAATTTTAATGGTGGAAATAATTGAATATCTTTTTATTTCCACAAAGGAAATTAGAAATGTAGAAAAAAAAACAAAACTGAAAATCTATGAACTTTACAACCACTAACAAATAAATGAACACCAATGATACAGTTTAGCGATAAAGACATTTATACGCATACAAAAGCAAATTAACGTTTTTTTAAATAAAAATTATAAAGATAAATTTAAAAAAACCTAATCCCACCAAACTTATCTATGTTGGAAAATTTAATTGGTGGACTGAATTTTTAAAATCTTTATTGAATCAATAAAACGATGCTTCAAATCTAAAAATTACATAATCTGATGATAAGACTTGACATATCAAGTAAAACCAGCATAGCTAAAAAAATTGGCGTGCCTGAATTTTAGAAGTCTTGAAAAAAATGGAGAATGGCGAAAAGAAGTTTAAGTTAAACTTTTAAATCAACAAAAAAATTTTGTTTCATTTTTCTTTAAATATATACATACATAATAATAAATATACATACATATTCATTAATTAGAATAAATATATAATAGATGCAAGATTCAATAGCTGATATGTACATGTCATCGATGGATCCTCAATATCGTAAGTTATTTGATTAATTTTTGCAGTAGTTTAATCCGATATACATTTTGTAATTAATTGAATTATTAAAAAATAAAATAAAAAGGAAAAAAACCTTTAAATACAACACTTTCATGATAATTTTTGTATGTTCTAAAACTAACTTTTTTTACATGAATGATATCGTTAAATCATTAATAAATGTAATAAATAACAAGCATTAATTGGTAAAGATTTTAAATTGAGTTGTGGAAACTGTAAAGAGAAGGTAATGTAGTATTGTAGCAGAATATAGGATTTAATTCGGGACTATATTTAAATTTTTGCCTGAATATAGTCATGGTTATTTATTTTGTGCGAGGTGGGCTTTGGCATTCTGTTTTTAACAACTAAAACCCATACACGTGTTCAAATTGAAAGAAAATTGTGCTTCACTGATCAAAACTCACAATTAAGTGTTTTAGTGAAATCAGTGACGTAACATGATATAAACTTCTTTACATATTGTTTAAACTTTCCGTTATCTATACATATAATAAAACTGTAAAAGGGGCGTGTCTGTACATGAAATATTTTAGAAAATTTTTATGGTGGCGTAATCGATGTAGAGAACAAAGCACCAAATTTTTGAATTTCCGAACACGCTTCACGCAAAAACCACTGAATGGATTTTCATGAAATTTGGTATGGAGGTACTTTAGAGTACTGATTCAAACTTAGGGTACTTTTTACCGCGATAAAATATCTTATTTCTAAGTTAAAATAGAAAAAAACGAAAATATACCCTATTTTACTGTAAATGTTGTTGGAAATAAGAAAGATGTTTTTTTTAACATTGGTAGCAGTATTTACTTTGCATAACGGGAACTATAAGCAATATATAAAGAATGTTACATTATTATATTTTACAGACACCTTATAGTTATAAAGCGAACTTTAAGAGCGCACGAAGCGGGCGGGCACATCTAGTACAAAATAAACAGTGCTTGAACTTAATCCAAAATAATAACTTTCAACTAAACCTACACAAAAAAATTTATTCCTAAAAAATGTTCAATTAATCTTAATCAAAAATTAAAACTAGTTTCAATTAATTTCGTAATTGAATCAATTACTCATATGATTAAAAAAAAAATTTCTAACAAAATTTATAATTTTGAGTAATTGAAAATTTGAATTGCAGTGATTGAATATAAAGTTTTCGTCGTAGGTTGAATTCAACAACACAATTAATTCAACCCAGCAAAAACTTTCGTCATTTTTGTAATCGGTAGTACTTTATTAATGGGTTACAAAGTAATGAGTGGTACTTATATATCTTATTACTATGCTTCCAATTAGAACTACTACCTAGTTTTTAATAAAATTAGTACGTATTTTTCTCATTATCTGAAAGTAGTTAGCATTTGTTGATATGTATTAATAAAAAAGGTAGACAACCACTTTTAAGTTAACATGTGTTTGTATATGAAAACTAATTTTTGTCGCTTAAACTTATAAGTCAACAATAGCTCAGTGGGTAGAGTACTTGTCTTCAAATCTGTACGAGCACAGGTTCGTATCCCAGCTGGGTAAAAAAATTTAAAAATATAAATAAAATATATAATGTGTATAAATGTTTTTTAAATTTTAATTTGTTTATTTGACTACTTATTTTTTTTAGCTTCAAGTAAGTCAAATAGTAACTAGTTAATTGCTGTTAAAATGTAAATACATTTGTAAGGGGTATCCCTTATTTTTTGGACTTTTCAAACAAAAATAACTAGTTATTGAGTCAAATTGTAAGTAGTTACGACTTAAATCCTCATATTCCCCGTTATCAACAGAGAATAAAGTTTAAGCTACAGGATAAATGTAGCGTGCTACAGGCCGAAATATCAGCCATAAAAAGAGCAGCTAACTGGATGAGGTACTATAGGATATACAACGAGGATATCTAAATTTGTACGGACAGCGAAGCTGCTATTAAGTCTCTATCGGGTGTATACACGACATCCAATTTGGTGTATAAATGCCGGATGTCTCTAAACGAGATAGCGAGACATTCAAACCTAGAGATACTCTGGGTCCCAGGGCACAGCAAGGTGCACGAAAATATTGCTGCGGACGAACTAGCCAAATCCGGGGCTCGAATGCACAATCGAGACACGGATCAAATGGTTGACGTACCGCTAAACTGATGTAAATCTCATATTCAGCAGGAACTATTTGGGATCGCGCAGCATCTGGTCACGTGCTCGACTTCGAGGTTAATATGGCTCCAATATGATTGTAGTAGATCTGCAATCCTGGAGGGGACCTCTCGTGGGCAAATACGCACACTTGTGGCGGTAATTACAGGACACTGTTTTATTGGTGCGCATGCTAGGAGATTGAATCTACCGTATAATGATTTCTGTAGAAGTTGTCATAATGAGGAGGAGGAGGAAGAAAATGTAGAGCACCTCCTCTGTCTATGCCCCGCTCTCTTTGAACAAAGGGTAATTTCACTGGGCAGCCCGCTGCTTCAGGATCTAGCAGCCCTATGAAACTGCGACAATAGACGGATAAATTCTTTCATTCGATCGTCGGGTTGGTTGAACATTGATCCGAATAGGGAAACGTAGAAGGGGGTTCTCTTATCTTTCACGTTCCCGCTTCAGGTAACACAACGGGACCTATTAGGACCCAAGTGGGCTGGTTTTTAAATCTTTAAACTGGCAACCTGTACAACCTAACCTAAATCCTCATATACTTTTTTGCCTACCAGTAAGCAAAGTTTTTTCTAGGAATCTGCAGTTTTCGTAATTGAAATCGTATTTTAGTTTTTTCCGTAGTGTATTCAGTTCAAAGAAAATTACGCAAAAATATTTTGCCTGATTGTGTACGTCATTGGCGTAAACGCCTAAGCAATTTTTTGTAGTAGATTAAAGAACACAGGCTGTGCGTTACTTTAATATATTACAAAAAATGACATAGGCCCATTAATTATTTATTTAACTTACCACATTAATGCCATCAATACTTAATATTTCATCGGCTGTTGTTATACGGTGATCATTATCAGCCGCACCACCAGGTACAATATGACCCACTGTAACTTGAGATCCCTCTTCAGTGCCACCAACAATTCTAAAGCCAAAACCTAACGCCTGACGTTGTAATGTTACCTCTGATAGAACAAACTGTTCACCAGATCCATCTAAAATATCGCCTGTTTCGGGAAAGCCGTTGCGCATTAAGCCACCGGCTGGATGTAAGGTATTAAAGTTAACGCCACCATTGTTGGACCAGTTACCTAGATGTTGTTGTGCTGGAGAATGTTCTTGTTGCTGATTTATTATGGCATGATGACTTTGATGTTGATTTAAATATTGTTGCTGTGATGGCGAATAACCGCCACCGCCTCCACCAGCTGTAGAACTACCAATACCAGTATTTATTTGCATTTGATTATGATGCTGATGGTCTAGGGGAGAAAACCCGACACGTCGTCTGTCGTTCAATAACTCATTAACTCTTTTTTGCATGCGCTCGTTTTGTATATGAGCTGCCTGTAAACTGGCTGATGAGGCGGGTGAATATTGTGAATGACCATGTTGTGTTGGATGATAAACTGGGTAATAGCTTCTCGGGGAGGATTGTTGCTGGTGATGTGTGGGCGGATGCAAGTTGTGCGTAGTTGTAGAATTTCTCAATCGATTATTGCGAAAATCTTGACACTCATAACAAAAACATGACTCGTGATGATGGTGATAAGAACCAGTGGCTGCTGGCATTAGATTCATCGTAGTGGCTGTAGATGTCGCAGGTGGTCCATAGAGGCCACCACTAAGTGGACTCATAACTGGAGGCATTTGTGCTAAACCATATATTGAACTATAGTTGCCACTACTTGCGCTAACATAATCTCCCTGATTTTCATAGTTGGGTACTCCAGACGCGGTTGTACGCAAATAGCCACCCACTGAGGTTCCTAGTACTCCATTATTGAGTAATGCTGCATCACTTTGCATGGATACTCCAGCCAAACGTTCACTTAAGCTGGTAACCATTTTTGGATATGGATCCATAAAAGGGATATCATTATTGATAGCATCAATTTCTGACAAAGAATTTTGCGATTTGTTACCCTCATTCAAATGAGTTTTACTGTCGGCTAGAGAGCGTTCCATAGCATTTTCTTCAGCGCTAGTATTTACCGCAGCCACTTCTCTGTCTTCATTTAGCTCAATATTGGGTGTGTTTACTCTGGCTCTGCGTGTATCAACTATAGGTGTTTTTGGTCTTATGGGTAGAATTTCTTTTTGCATTGTACTATACAAATCAGCTGTTGGTGTTTTGCTACGGAACAAAGTATTGTTACCTATTCCGCCGGTTGTAGCACCTAGAAAGTTCTTTCTTAACTTACCCACCGTATTATTACCTCCCGCTGTCTGTTGTTGCGAGGTATTAGGTGAGGTGCCGTTTGACGTAGTTGTTGAAGCGACTGGTCTTTGGATTTTGAGCAGCGTTGGCTCTGTTTTGGAGCAATCTTTTAGTATTTGTACCACATCCACATGAGATTTGTTTCGTACCACAATTTCGTTGATTTCTAATAACATATCCCCCTCTTGCAGTTGATGACAGCAAGCACGATCCAATATTTTTTTAACTTTTTGACCATACGACGAATCGGTAATAGTAAAACCAAAACCCATGGCACCTTTTATTATCGAAAATGTATGAACTTCAGGTTTTTTCATTAGTATAAAACCACTATTATCAATAGCACTTCCGGCATTAAGATTGTGTTGGTTGCCTCCATTGCTGCTTGTAGCCGATATATCGAGAAAGTTATAGTTTCCATCCATATTAAGATCCATAATCATGCGCCGTTGTTTGTCAGGTTCGTGAGCGGAAATACCATCAACAGCTATTGTAGTTACAACTTCAGTGTTGGGATCGTTTGGATCAAATGGCAGCGGGTAACCGCGGCATACTTCTAAAGTAACACTTTCGCCTGGCATAATTGACTGAAAAAGATTTACCTAACAGATGATGGTAGTGAAATTAAAAAGTTAAGTTATTCTGACATATTTAAAAATCTTACCATTTCATGGTGTGTAAGCCCTAAAACACATGTGTCATTTACATACACCAAAACATCACCCATTTGCAACTGGCCATCCAACCAAGCTGGACCATTCGGCACAATTGACTTGATTTGTAAAAATTCCTCGACACCATCATCACCACCCACAATAGTAATACCCAAACCTCTTGCCGATTTTAATAGCGTTGTGGTAATTCGCTCTCCTTGCATTTCGGCTGGATTCCTTGTAAATTTGTATGGCAACAAAGGCGGCTTATTCGCATTTTGTTCTTGGACCATTGCTGGCATTGGCTGCATGGCTCTCTGTGATATATCTACGGTTGATAGAGTGGATGCCGATGAGACAGAACCTAAAGCTATGCTGGCATTGGTACCATTCAACACACTGGATGATGAAGGTGTCTGTGGACGCTGTGGTGGCAATTGATGCTGGTGTTGATTCTGTTGTTGTTGCTGTTGTTGTTTTTGTTCAGCAGCCCTTCGTTTAGCCTCTAACACAGGATTTTCATATTGTGTTTTCCTATTAACATGATCAATATAGTAGGTACCGTATAAAGAATCTTCAATCTTTTCCCATCCATAAGGCAATTCATCTTCTCCACATTCTTCCAACGATTTCTTTTGATATTTTGAAAGCCTAGGATCTAGCCAGTGTGAAGTACCCGTATTGTGGCTTTAAAAATAATATACATAATAAGTTGGCTGATAGTTAGCCTTTAAGATTTATTATATACACACTTACTCTATAAAATATAGTTCTCCTCTTTCAGTGTAGGCTGTTTCCCATTTAGATGGTAAAGGGCCTAAGCCATCGCCTGGATCATCATGTTCTGGTATATGTAAAGGCCCTGGACCAATACCTTCGCTTCCAGTTGTACTTCCGCCAACACTTCCGTTGCAATAGTTATTTTGCAAAAGATTTTCTGCAAATTAAAAATTATAATAAGATTTTGGTTCGAACAAATACTCTTATGTGACGATTAAGATAAAAACTAAGTACATACTTATATAGTTTATTTATGTACGTATATCATCTGATAACATTCAATTAAAAATTTTAAAGCCCCGAAGAAAATAGATGGTAACTTCAAAACGACTGGGGCAATTTTCTTCAAACATACATAGGTTAGAAGATTTTGGACCAAGTCACCTAAATTGAAATCGATCTAAACGTTTGTGAGCTACAGTGTAACAGATAGACACAAGAGAATACAGTTCGAAAAGATATGATATCTTTCAACCGGCTGGACCGATTTTTTTCAAACATAGCTAAGAACACCCGATCAAATCACCTTTCAAACAGAAACAAATAAATCAAAATCGTCCAAGCCGTTTGGGCTTTACAGACACACACTAAAAACTTGTATGTAACACCCCTCTTTTTTTTTTGGTTGCGGCTAAAAAATATTTATTGTTATGTACTATTAATATAATATAAGCAAATTTTGTTTTAACATGCACTTGAAAACAAGTTTTTAGCGCTTAAAATAATAAGTAGGCCATGACTAAGTAAATAGATCACTTAAAGAATATGGGTTCGTATTCCAGTTGAGGTGTGAAAAAATATACAAATATATATGATTAAATGTGTATATACTTTTATATAATTATTTGAAAAAAGCGACTTCAAAATAGGCGTGGTACTGTCCATAATTTTGATCATAATGTTGTACTTTCACGAGAACTAATTGTGTGCGAAGTTCCATAAGAATCGGTTAGTTACAAGGAGTTGAAATAAATATTTACTTTTCATAGGCGTGGCACAGCCAACTTTTCTAACCATAATTTGTTGTATGGTGTATGCAAAGTTTCATAAGAATCGGTTTAGTAGTTGTTGAAAAAGAATATTTATATACTTAGCATGGGCGTGGAACTGCCCACTTTTTTAATCATGATCTAGTATTCAAACAGAAGCTTAATGTGTGTGCAAAGTTTCATAGGAATCGGTTGAGTAGAAGTAGTCGAAAAGGCATGTACTTTGTATGGGTCCACACACCAAGTTTCATAAGAATCGGTTTAGTAGTTGTTGAAAAAGAATATTTATGTACTTAGCATGGGTGTACATAAATATTCATTCCTGCTCACTTTTCAACCAATCTGAACCAATCTGAAAGTACATCCTTTTAAATAAAAAAAACCGGAGTTTTCAGGGAACACGTCCATACAAAGTAAATACACACTCCCTTTCAACTACTTCTACTTAAGCGATTCTTATGAAACTGTGCACGCACATCAAGCTTCTGTTTGAATACTACATCATGATTAAAAAGTGGGCAGCGCCACGCCCATAAAAAATAAATATATATTAATTTTTACTACTTCTACTTAACCGATTCTTATGAAACTACACACATAATTAGTTAAAGTACAACATTATTATCAAAATGTGGGCAGTGGTACGTATATTTTTTAGCAATTATTATTCGAACTAAAATAAGTTTAAGTCGGAAGTTATTATTTCGGCTTAAGTTCAATACTTGAATTAATATAAATTCAAATTAATTTTTAAGAGTGGAATATTAGAATATCTAATCATACTAGCAGAATGGATCAGTACTACTAATTTTATTTACTTCTATTTTTTCAAGATCTATTTACATATTTTATGGCGTTTTCTATTCTACAAAAAATTTTTACATTTTTTTACTTTTTATTAAAAAAATTGCAATTTAACATTCCTTTAAAGGAAAAATTTCCCTTCGTAAGGGATGATACCATAATTTCTAATAAATTCACTTCTTCGAAACATGATTATATTGCAAATTTTCATTAAAAAGGGCAAATAGTGCAACACACTTTTGTAGAAAAGAAAACGCCATTAGATTTCGTACAAAAACATAAATTTGAAAATATGCCCAAGTTCCTATCCAAAATTTTCGGCCGTAAGAACTTGGTCCTCGATACTAGATTTGATACTAGACAACCTACTAGCTTGGTAATATTTTTTACATAATTCTTTCCCATATTAGAAGGTTAAAAAAATATTGTCAAGCTAACAAGTTGCCTAGAAATGGGATATTATTGTAAATATCAAGAACTTGGTCCTCATTTTGATCTTAGTACTTCTTACGGCCGAAATTTTAGAATAGGAACTTCGCCTTATTTTCACATTTATGTTTTGTGAGGATCTCACTTCTTTTTTTCTACGTTCTTATTTGGTACAATTATCACTATGATTTCCTATAATTTCCTAATTGCACATTAGAGTTCTCCTTATATGCGGCACGCCTTCCCGTTATTTAGCCAACCTATTAATAGGTGCAATGTGTTTTTTACTAAGAAGGACATTTCCAGGAGAGGATATATGAAGTAGAACTAGAATATCAAAAAACCGCTTCTCTGCCAAAATTTCTGAATGGTCTTGACGCAACACCACAAGCAGACTATTCGCTATGACGAGCAGCCAGAGGCCTCAAAAGAACGGTGATATATAAGCCTCCATTGCGAGGTTCGAATGAAGACTCGATAAGAACTGACGCTGAAAAAGACACTCTGTTTGTAAACCACTTGCAGAAATTATTTACTCCAAATATGTCTGATACTATAGTTGAGCTGCTATACCAGATGTTACCTTGAGATTCAATATTCGTGAGATTGAACACTGTATTGCGGGCTTAAATTCGAAAAAAGCTCCAGGTGCTGATAAAATAAGCAATAAAATGTTCTTAGAGCTATCCTATACTGCAAAAACGATAATTGTATTTACTTTTAATGGTATTCTGCGCCTTAAATGCTATCCCGCAGAATGGAAGGTTTCGCTGATTACTCATTACTATAGGCCTATAAGCCTATTGTCTAACATGTCAAAACTATTTGAAAAGCTACTTATGAGTAAGCTAACACCCATCCTGAATTGTACTGGTTGCATTCCAGACCATCAGATTTTAGGAGACAACATAGCACGATCGAACAAACACATAGACTCGTGAACGTGGTTAGAAAAACTTTCGAGGAAAAGAAATATTGTTCTGCGGCTTCATTAATGTTTCTCAGGCATTTGATAAAGTAAGGCACGAAGGTTTAATACATAAACTAAAGCAAAACCTACCCTTAAGTTTTAGAAAGTTACTTAACTGAGCGAAAATTTTTTGTTAAGGAAGGTAATTTTCTAAGCCCTCCGCAACCGATTGAAGCCGGAGTTCCTCAAGGCAGCATCCTCGGTCCTATATTATATCTGATATATGCCTCTGACTTGCCGGTAAGTATTAACATACACATATCGCTGATGATACAGCTTTTCTAAGTGTTCACAAGAGCCATCAAGAAGCTTCCAGCTAACTGCAAGATTATATACCTCAGTTTTCCAACTGGCTAAAACATTGGAGGATAAAAATTAACGAACAAAAATGTTTACATATTACTTTTACATTGTGCAGAGAAACAAATCAGTAACCAAACTATACCTCAACACACTGAAGTTAAATAGCTCGGTGTTCATCTTTATCGTCGTCTAACATGGAACTCCTACATAAATGCAAGGTGACCCAAATTAAATTAAAAGCGGCTCATTGGAAGGAATTATACACTTCTCTTATACAACTCTATTCTAACACTAATATGGTCCTACGGTATCCAGTTATGGCTGTGCCCCATCGGCATCAAATGTAGAGAAAATTCAAAGTCGACAAAATAAAATACTCCGTACGATTACAGCAGCCCCTGGTATGTCAGAAACAAGCAAATTCATAAAGATCTAGATGTCCCGATGGTTAAGACTGTATTTTCAAAACATGTGACAAGATACATAAAAAAACTTGAGTTGCACCCAAATCCCCTACCCCGCAACATAATTAACTTTAGAGGCCACACTCGGCTTATAAGGAGGCACACTCTTGCTCTCAGTCGAACACGAGAGGCGTAAGACAACCTAAGAACCATCCGCAGAAACAAATATTTTTGTCTGGCATTGGCTGTGGACTTAAAAATTATAATTTTAGATATAAGATTTGATTACTTATTGTTAGTTCAATATTATTGAAGATACAATATATTAAAAGTCAACATTAAGTGCAATAGGAATAAATTTCTAAAAATCCACTTGAACGTTTAAAACTGCTCTTCTACAAAACTGTAATATATGACTTAAGCAATTTTTCCTTTTTGCCACAGATATATGAACATGTAAACATGTGAAAAGCTCAAGCCAGTACCCAGCAAAAAATATTCGACATTTAGAAGCACAAAAAGCTATTAGAAGCAATGCATTGTATATTTAAGAACAAATGCTTCCAGAAATGCTACTACAAATGCACTAAAGTTTGCAAAAGAGCACGAACACTTCTTAGCTTTTGACGATAATTTTAAAATGCAAAAAATATAGGCAAATCAACATATGTATATAAGATTTAACTTCTCTCACTGACGATAGTGCTTCTTGGAAGCACTAACGTAAGCGAGAACCTTAAAATATATTTTACGATTCTATGCACGAACAGTACACACACATAAAGTATGCACTAACAGTACATTTTAAAAATAACGTAAAGTAAATAATTTTAAAATTATGCATTTCTTATGTTAACTTCGTGCTGCCGGTTTGCAACAGTGTTTTTGGTTGAGTGGTTGGTGCGTTGGATTTCAAGTCAGAAGGTGTTTAGTTCGATACTAGTTGAAGTTAAAATACCAAACAGTGA